>JAMKCF010000024.1:3769194-3971694 GCA_023634235.1 Pisaster brevispinus | reverse complement strand
AGCCATCAGGCACTTTTCAGGTGTCCGTTTTTAATTAAAAAGTAATTACTCCGCCATTTTATTTTATTTGTATTTAAAAAAATGTAAGGTTCCTCAACTACACCTAGCCAAATAGCATGCCAATTGTCTTGTTACCATCGGGGTTGATTTCACACCAAAAAAATCCACCAATGACCAGTTCTCCCGGTATTCCCTTGGGAAATGTAAGAAATGTAAGAAATTATGATGTTTTTGCTGACTCATCAAACACAAAGGTTTCATTCAAACAAATGGCTTAGAGACACTTGTGGGCTGATCTCAATGGAAATTTTGCTTGAATTTATTTTATTTAGTCACAAGGGTCTATACCCAATAGTTTGGGCGATTTAAACATGATTGTGTTCTCAAAAAACACGTATTACACGCAAAATATCAAACGGACACTTGACAAGTGCCTGATGGCATAAGTGTGTGGATTTTTTTTTTTTGATGGTGTCACGAAGAGAAATGGTGTAAATGATGATTCTTTTCTGGTAGCTATATGTAACAACACCCATATGTCAATTTTAACACCGCAGTTTTTGCAGTGTAATTGCTATCAGAATGTGTAAACTTCATTCGTGTCATTATCAAAATGACACATGGTATTGTAACTTTTAAACGTTTAAATACCAAATTTGTAGTTCCTAGTATTTGCATTTCGTTTTCTGTTTTCTTGTCATTGTTTTCTTGTGTGTTTTTTTAATAGTTTGTCTCATTGTCTCAAAAGCTTGTGTCATTTCTTGTCTCTGTATACATGCTGGGACCCATAAGAGACCATCGTCACCGAACGGGTCACCCAGTTGAAATGAAAAATGCATAAATAAAACTACATGACAGACACGACTTGATGTCGCCACCATGCCTTTAGAAGGCTGATGGTCTAAAAACATCGCCATGTTTCAGTCATTCCTGATCGATTACAGCAATTGTATCTATGCACAAATTTGGAAACAACCTCCCTTGCGTCGGGGAACAGCAAAGCAATAAGAAAGTATAATTCACACATTACAATGATACGATATCAATCACAACCAGCAAAGTGAAGTGACACTATTGACGTTACAACGACACGTGTCCGTCGCAATTCAATATAAGTTGGCCTTTACGAGGTGGAGAGTAATTCAAAGTCTCCCCATAGAATATCAAGCACTTCTTAAATCAATGTTGCTACAGCATAATAAGGAGAAAGGTCCACGCTGAGGAAACAGGAGGTTTCGTCATCTACAGATGGGAGAGAAGGCTCTCCAACACGGGTCACTAACACGGGGCTTCTTGCTCCAGATGAATAAACGCTAATAAAAGTACAAATGCCTTTCTTATTATTGGTCAGTGGGTAGTTTCGTAGATCGATTTCCAAGGTCCACAGGAAATTAACTTTCTGGAATAAATGTGATATGTATCTTTTAAGCGGTCGGATGTGATTTTGGAGAGAGAGAGAGAGAGAGAGAGAGTGATGCACGTGGTTGCTGACACGTGGTTGTTCCCGGGGAAGCGTAAAAGCTATGACGACGTGGCATTAGGGGTGGATTTTGAAACGTGATAGTCAAGTGATGCTCATATCCTTGTTCAATTTGGATTGAAGACCAAGATGGGATGGTTACGTTCAGCCACTTACAAGTTTGTGTTATTTCTGACGCGGCTGTAATTGTTTTTAACAAAAAAGATCTGTTAGCTTTTTTCTTGCTGTTTTTTTTTCCTTCGTTCTTTTATGGAATATATATTTTTTTGTAGAGACATTTCCCTGTATAGTTATTTGTTTGTTTGTCTGTCTGTCTTTTGTCTGCCTGTATGTCTGTCTGTTTGTTTTGTGTTGGCTTTTTTTTTAAAAATTTCTTAGGGGGGTTGTCTTGGTTTTTTTTTTTTTTTTTTTTTTTTTTTCTTGTTGTTTTTATTTTGTAACAATGCTTTTATTATTCTTTTTTTTATAATTTGTTTTTCATGACCAGGGGCTTGTTGAAGACACATTTTTTTGATGACAGTTTACCAAAATCTGTTGTACTTCCCTGGACTACTCCTGGTCAAGATGTTTTATTATCCGAAATTTCAAAATAAATGAATAAAACAAAATGCATTATCTAGATCCATTTCGAAAAGACAATGCATTGGTGTGTAAATGCAGTAAAGACAAAACAGAAAGAGAAATCGACATCATTGGCTCACTAATTCAACAATACTATGAGTTCGGAGAATTGAAGACCAAATTGTCTGCTTTTGTGAACTGAGAAGATAGCTGTCGTACGTCTTATTGGCAACGGATCAGTGATTTTAAATTACACAACCCGAAACGTGCTCTCTGGAAGGAACTTACCACGCTGTATATAACAATCAACAATTGTTGTCATTTCTTTCGTAACTAATTAAGTTTACCTGTACTTATTAAGACTGGTTCTTTGTGTCAGTAACCAATGTGCACATTCTCTCGTCTTCCTTTTGGATTTCCTGACAATATTTCGGTTATTCATTCCGTGACAACAACAACACAGCATTTAGTTTGGTTTGGATAATCAAGTCACGTAGGAGAGATAACATTAAAGGCTGGAGACAGCAGTGATAAAATCATTTTAATGTATATTACAAAATGCCAATTATGGAGCTCGGAGCTCTGACTTCCATAATGGCGTTTTATCAACCAGGCACGCATGCGTAAATTCATGTTAACAAGTGACCTTTTTGAATAAACTGCCTCAGTAGGTTTGATACCGAGTTTGTTGTCGCGACAATATGTTCCAATAAATCATTAAAAGCATTTGTAATGGTTGGATTGTATGCTAAAGATTCAAGGGCAACATGCGTGCTGCAGTGCAGCCATCGGGACTTCTTATTACATGTTTGAATGTTGTCATTAAGTAATAAAAAGAGATCTGAATCGGATGGTTTGGACGTGAAAACAATAAATAACTGCAGTTAAAATGCTTAATATTCAAACTCATGAAATACGTGTACCAATTACAAGCACAATATGTTTCTTTTGTTGCATAAATGAAAACTAGCCCAAATTTCATTTTCGTCTGTTGTGTGCTCATCTCGTCGGATACTGATTATTAAATTAAGAAGAATGTGCTGCATTGTTGATAGAGGTAATTTATGCTAGACTTGAACAAGTCTTAATATTGATCCACAATGTGGGAGCCGGCTTTATGTATGGTAATGCTAATTATTAGCTATATGCGGCCGTGTTGTGGTCGTCTGCACTGAGATGTTCCTCTTGTGACTAGCAATGCCCAGAGAACTGTGCAAATCTAGTTCTGCTTGGAAATGGCGTTTGGGTATCGATTAGGGCTTGGAGCGCCCCCTTTGGATTGTGTTAACCACGCTTCAACGCCAATGCGGTGGACTAAAGGACGCCCCGCCAAGTCAATACGCTACTTCCAGATTAAAGCGGTTCTCACCAAGTGTTTGTGTATGAGGTTTCAATACAAACTATGAAGAGAAACCAGAGTGAAGACTTAGTGAATGTTATACTCTAGTAATAACGGATTCGTAGGTGATGTTGGTGGCTATAATGTCATACACACGCTCGGATTTATAGTTAAATGTGATTTGGGTTTTTTAAAATTAAGATTTCACCTGCAGTCTGTGGTGGTTAGAATCATGTGTCTGGATCATTATTTGGTTCAAGGAACCAGTGATCGCCTCCGCAGGCTTTTCTGATTCATCTCAAACTAAGGCTTAGAATGTCATAAACCACAAAAGAGTTTTCTGTAAACTTGGTCAGCTTATTTTTATTTTGTTATGGGCCAACAGATCGCTTTTATTCTAGAGGCTATTTTTTTTTATTTCAACGAAGTATCCGAAAAGAATGATAGCCCTAGCCCAAGTATGGCCCTAAATGGATAGCGAAAGTCGGTTGCATTTTATAGAACTTCTTAATAGGTTCTTAATAATAGATGTACATGTAGTGCGGTACGCGCGGTACCCACTGCTAAAACAAAGGATTCGAACCGCCTCTACCCCTAGCAGCCGGGCTATAGTTCGGTGGTCTGGTGATAACACAACTGCTCTAGCAATGCAAAGGTCAAGGGTTCGAATCCCACCCGAGTGATTTGTCTGTGGTTTTTTTTCACAGAACTCGGGAAAGTACTGAGTATACAATGCTTAACACACATTTGTGTAAGGGTAAAACACAATTGATTATAGGTTCTAAATACTCATTATACTGACTAATATTTACGGTTGTTCTTGGGGTGTGTTTGACAGAAAGCTGTATGCAATTGAGTCTTGTATTTAAAAAAAAAATACCTTAGTCTAGTTATACACATATGCTATCGTTATTAACATAAAACAAATCCCTGTAAAAACAGTCCATTTGTTATAATTATTCCAATCACAGGTTTCATGCCACCGCGTTATTTTACCCTGTTTAGCCGCACTTTCCGGGGGCGTTGGATTTCAAATCAATGGAGCACTCAATAGCAAAGAACCATCGAAATAAACAAGCTCCACAAACTGACAAAAATGTGCAAATTGCATCTGATTGCTTAGATTACCTACGGCTGAATAGGAGATGTCGACCCACAAAACCCTTAGACCGTGAGTCTGTTTAGTCTCCCACCTTATTGACACTTAAGAGTGTAATTTATCAAAGCAGGCACAGTCTGCCCAGATTACTAAAGAGACGAGTTAATTGGTGAAGTACTTCATAAAGACATTTTTTGCAATGTATTTTTTCGAACATTTTCATCTTGTTCGCATTTCAGTCATCCTCGATGGCTCAGTCACGTCATGCATTTGGTAGTAATCCCTCCCTATTTTGCGCATTTCAGAAGGTGTGTTTATTTAGCAAAACCGGCCAGATAAAGCTTTCATACAACTTTGATATTATTACGAAGTGAGTAAACACTTAAGCGTCTGAAGCAGGGTAGGGTTTAATTACAGTAGTGCCCGGAGCACTTTTTTTCTTCTTTGAAGTTTGTGTATTGTGAAATGATAGTCGACTCGTTTACCGCTCGATGGCATGTGATTCATTTACTTATTGATATTCCTATACAATGCAAACAATGAATGTGACTCAATGCAGGTTGCACTCTTTATTACCTCCCACTAGGGAGTTGGCATCTGATCGTTCATGTACCCGCACTCTGATATTTAAATACATGCATTCACGCGCGGCAAATTTGATTTTTGATTCTCTCCAAGGTTTTACAAGCGCGTGCATCTGACGCAATTGTGGTTCAGCTCCAAGTTTATCGTAAAATCGTTCCCAGCATCTTTGTTGTTGTGATTTCAAAGGGTGGGTCTAACAATCAAATTAAAGTAAAAAAAATAAATAAACAACAGTAAGAGTTATCCATAATTTAATTAAAATAGACGGAAAGCAGGATCTTAGTTATATACATAGGGTAACATTGCATTACATCACTGCAAGTTAATATTTTTGGCAAACTGTTGGAAGCCACTATTGTTACGTCTTGAAAACCGCTTAAGCATTGGATAGGGGACGTCTAACCAAACTTTATCATGTCTCAACATTCAAAGAAAGAGACTGAACTTCAGATGGCATCCCAATGGGAAGTCGAGCTGTATATAGCCACGTCTGGTTCCCTGCCTGTGACACGCTTAACTTATACGTGCCAAACGTGTAAAGAGATAGCATTGTATTTGGAGGACAGTCTCGTTTTGAAGAGACTTAGTTCTGAGTAAAACATGGACATAAAAAGGGCTCGTTGATCTCGTAAATCAACCCAAGGCTCAACAATCTCGTACAGACCTTTCTATTGCAACGTCACAGCCTGAGATTTTGCAACCAATGGGAAGCCATAAATGCAAAGCAAAAACAGAAAGCCACAGTTTGTAAAAAAAATTACACAAATATATTCGAAAAGGGTGTTGAATTTGTTGGAAACAAAGCAATCAATCATGGGAAGTGATTGTTTTTAAATGAAAGTTTGCAGATGTGTTGAATTCGGTCATTTTATCTGTTAACACAATTTAATGATTTGGTAACATTCGGCCGTCCATGCCAACCAGGGCAGCTTGTTTATCAACTAGGGAAAGGTCTATACCAACCTTATCTTAACATTGAATATCAATTTGAAAAGTACCTGCACTTTACAGTGAGGACTATTGCAACTTGATCGGGTCCTGGAATGTCAAGTTGATTTGAAACGGACGTAAATGAAATGTTTATGAGATAAGGGTTTGCTAAATACACTCACATTTTTTGATGTGTACTAGACTGCTACATAATAACGACAGTTAGACCATGTCCGAATTAGCGGCCACAGCTACGGCTACGGCTAGATTTCTGCTTCATCTTGCGTTGATATATAAGTGGTCATTAGCAACGCCCTCAGCAACAGTCGTAGCCGTAGCTGCAGCCACCGATCCGGAGACGTTATTATTCAAAATGGAACTAGCTGAATGTCGAGGCTCTAGAATTGGACACAATCAGTTTTGTGTATTGATTCAACTTTGACATCCTGGGTGAACTATTCACCTCGCGAGCAGACCGATTTGAGCAATCGAATCCATTGACATGTGCACCCACAACACACTGTTCTAATTCATAAGATCATCAATGGTCCCAGTCTAAGTTTGGTATCTCCATTAATTACATAGCCTCATGAGGGCGCTGTGCTTAACTCGATTGGGTTTCCATAAAGTCAAGATGATCTTATTCACGCATGACAGGTTAAGTGCACCCTTTAAATAAGTATTAAATGGATTAGTGCCTCCACCTCTAAGTGAAAATATGATTTAATCACAGGGAGTGAAAACTTGATAGTTTTTAGAGTATTTCAACGATCAGCTTCATCGAATGTGACATTGCCTGGACATTCCGGCAATTGAAAAAACCCCAAACAAGGCAAATATTCTCTCGTTAATTGGCATCCCTGACTTGGGAGCGTCCCTGGCAGGCCTTTCATCTGGATTTCCGGCTTCGATTTGAAGCAATTTACTGACAGTCCCACGAGAAGGAAAAAACCTCCTCAAGATCTTCTCTGCGTTTACCAACTGTAGAGACACAGCTCTGTAGTGTCAGGTTTCATTTACGAGTCAGTTTCATAATATTCATTGAAATCATAATATGAATGGTTTAAAAAGTCGTTAAAAAAAGCCAGTTCGCCTTATATTTTGCCTTTTTTTTCTTCTTCTTCTTAAGAAAATTTCACACGATGTATGTTCAATTTGCGGTGACATCATGTAACTTAGATGTGTATAGTTGTCTTGAGTTGCCTTGCTATTTATTCTACTGCCGCAAACTACATATACATGTACATTGACACCTCACCGTGCAATATTTAAAAATCTTCTAATTTGTGAAGAACGTCCTGGAACAGTTATTCTGTTTAATTAACAACGAAATATTAATATAAATTAAACTTGAGGATTAAAACAGGATTGGAACAGTATTGCCACCTTTTTGTTTGTAGTTTTTATATATATATTGTATTTATGTATTAATATTTTATTTTATACATTAAAGCTAAACACTTATACACAAAATAACAACAATTACAAAAAGAAAAATTACGAGATTTTAAACAACAGACAGCTGCTAAATGCCAGCATATTCCTTAAACCTGCTGAAATCGATTGCCTATCTTGAAGGCTATATGATGTAAATACTCGTTATTTGAATACAAGAGGGGACTTTCCAGTTCGTTTTTCTCTGTAGGTTATCATTGGCATGGCCGCCAGTAAACCACCCGTAATTGTGGATTTCTATTTGGATTTCTGTTTGGAATGAAGTAGCGGAGCTTGTTTCTTGAATATCGCTACGTGTAATGGCACAGAGGAGTCTTTAATTTAACTCTGCAAACGAAGACGAAAAACACCATGATAATGTAATTATAATGGGATGACTAGTATGAGGTCAAGAGTAGAGTTACATAAATGGCTGCCAAATTTCAAAACCATAAACAATTTGTTACGTTGGGTTTCAATTGCATCGGCACCTTTTTGCAAAGGCCCCGTGTTGTTTCTTGAAGGCAGTCCAAGTGCGCACTGTATTAATGGGAGTAGAAACCGATACTTGCCGCAATGGCAAGTCAAGTTCTCCTTCAACATTGACAGTCACAAAGCTGTCTTAAAACTCACATGTCCACACATGCTCGTACAGAATACACACTTTCAATGTGACGGTTTCATTAGTGTGTAAATCGCGAGAATCTCGCGGGTCCAGACATTGCCGAGTGATCCAAAGCATTCACTACGACCCGTTGACAGCACTTGCGTGCGGTATTAAGCATGCAGGATGTGTACGTGGATGCCTTTATTTCAGACACAAAAGAAAACAATATATCAATTCGAAACAGTAATAGAAAACACATCGGTCATTCATGTCAATGCGATGACGGTCTTCTCATTTATGCAAAATACTATACTCCCGCCCTGACGTGATTGGCTCAGTGCCACTGCGACGTCATATCTTACCCTTTGTGTCCTTCATTCACGAGGCTAGCCAACGATGGTGGTTACATTCACCGAATGAACCCGAGCAAAATGACAAGTGGATTTGAAGCTGAGCTTTCGAATCCCTCATTTAGCATGTTTTGTTTTGTTTCATCAAGTCAGTTTACACGCTTCGTCTGTTGTACACGCAACGTGAGTTGACCGAGTTCAGATGCATGCACCAGCGATTTGCCATGCCCCCCTTTTTTTTTACACAGTGTCGTGTTCCCTTGTCACATTCTACACAGCACTGTACTTTGGTTTGTAAGATTTAATCGACTCGTGCTGTATAACTTATAGAAGTCCTCCCCAATCGGAGAATCTGTTATGGGACGCAGCATCTTTGACCACACGACACCCGAAGTGTACCAATCGCATGTGCAAATAGGAAATGACTCCGGGATCCAGGCTAGATTTGTCTAAATTAAAATCTTGGTTTACGTTGGCAACTTCAGATCCGTGGCGTTGTGGGAGCGAAGACATTACAAGGAGAAGAAGTACATCGCACCCAACCCCTTTCTCTTCTCAGACGGCAGTATTAAGGCATGCTAGCTACATCTTATGTTAAGTTTTCACCCAAGCTTGAATGAGCACTCAGCAGTTGGTGTGAGAAAGCACTCAGAGACCCATCCACTACTGATAGTAAATGATGTGCAGTAGGTCTCAATCCGCAGGTGGAGTAAGGTCGGTGTATTCAATGCGCTATTGGTCGCTTGGACTGCGTATAAAGGGCACTAAGACTGCATATTAAATGTGGTATTCAGGACTTGGCAGATAGCAGGGACCCATAGTGGGAAGAGACTGGGGCGGTCCACACAGTGCGGATAGACTTGAAAGTAGGAGTCACGGTCCAGATCGATGGTATTCCCCTCCGAGGGTACCCCACCGGGAAGATCGGCATCGTCTCAAGTCCTCGTCTACTCCACCCGCAATACTCGCCTGTCATAATCAACAGCCTCGCGGCCACCATATTTTTAAGCCAATATCTTTTTTTTTTACACACGCGACTTGCTCCGTTTGTAATATGGATCTCCTGTTCTAACCACTTTAGTTATTCTATGATCCCGCCCCAAGGGGTCATTTATTCACACCCCCACAAATCTCAAATGGTCACGTGACAAGAGTCTGGCTGGAACGCGGTCCTTAATACTCCTTGCTCATTTTTCAGATTGAACTAACCTGGAATATACAGCAAACACTTGTAATTTAAAAGTACTCTCTCGGAGCGCTTGGGAAATTTGTAGACTGCCAAAATGCCTGAACGGAAAATTAAGTTTGTGTTGAACGAAGGTGGTGGGCACCAACGGAAGAGGAAGCCCCAGCGAAGACACACCGGTGAACAGGTCAGTAAATTTTTCTCCCCTATGTGTCTCCTGTAATGTTAGATCATTTATAGCTTCATGTTTGAGGTCTTGCCGCTAATGCTTGTCTGAGTTGAATTATCTGCTTCCTTGATCGTTTGAGGAGCGTCCATCTATGATACATTAACTTGCCATTTCTGACTGAAATAATGGGGGAAAAAGTCGTAAAATAAATAACCCAGGCTATTTTTAAAGCGAACATCCCTAGATTGCACGAGAGCCTGCCATTAAGACGTAAAAATTACATGCATTTCATGAGGTTGTTTCAACAATAAAAGCGCCATATTTCATGATCCAAATATGACCAGGGTCAATTAAATTTTGCTGCCTGTAGATACGAGCTTTATTGGGATTTTTGCGGTTGGTTTTCCATCGCTGTGTAAACGATGCAGTGGTGAGGTTGATTAAAGGAAGGACTATGGGCTGGCCAAAGGGGTGGTGGCTAACAAGGTTACGACTAAAGCCATGGTGACCGAGCGAGAATTGCAAAATTTGTAATGACCAAGTGGTGATGGCCAAAGTGGTGATGACCAAGTGGTGATGACTTAAGTATAATGACAAAATTGTGATTTCCAAAGATCCAAAGATCCTGACAAAATATTGAAGACAAAAGTGGTACTTTACCAAGATGGCCAAAGTGGGGCTGACCAATTAATGATGGCCAAAGTGGTGCTGACCAAGCGGTGATGACCAAAGGATAATGACCAAATGGCGGTTGCCAAATTGATCCCGACCAAAGTGGTCATGTCCTAAGTGGTGCTAACCATGTGATGATGGTCATCACCACTTTGGTGATGTCAAAGTAGTGCTGACCAAAGTGGTGATGTCAAAGTGATCTGACCAAGGTGGTGCTGACCAAAGTGGAGATGTCAAAGTGGTGCTGACCAAATGGTGCTGACCAAATTGATGCTGACCAAAATGGTGCTGACCAAATTAAACTAGTGATGTCAAAGTGATGCCGACCAAAGTGGTGATGTCCAAAATGGTGATGGCCAACGAGGTGATGTCCAAAGTCAAGCCAACTCATTCGTGGAGGAAATAAAGTTTCTTAATATCACCAACAAGACAAAGTAGACATTATGATATCCTCATCCATGATATAAAAAAAGGTTTCGCGATTAAAGTTTGGATCAGGTTGGCTCAGTGTTTTCTTTCCCTGCCTATCACCTCGTAAACCCCCGTATCAAATACCACCTCAGACCGGAGCCTTGCATGTGGATTGGGTTTTCAGTCCCTCCCTGGTCGCGTGGGTTTTTCCCATTGGGGTCACCCACATCCAAAACTGAACATTCCTTCTCATTTCCTGTTCATCTCGTTATTGGCGCTAATTGTGCTGTTGGATGTGTAATAAAAAAACAAAGAAATAAATGTAGATATACAAACGTTTGTGTTATTTTTTCTAAATAACTGGAAACATCGGCTTGCTATAGAAAACATGTTTATTGATAATACTGTTTTTACACAAAGTAACGTTTAGCATTTTTGTCTACAACATGAGAACATATTGGCAATAGGTAACAAACAACATTAATATATTCCATAATATATTTGGCTGGTACCTGGTGTTTCTGTACTCTAATTTGTGCGCTCTATGATGAAATTGGCCCCAGGTAGAAATCAAGACAACATGATGAGTGCATCCGTTGGAACTGTCGCTGTTACCATGTGCGCAACTTCACATGAATATTACAGTCTGGTAAATGGTGGACCATGTACATGAAAGCAATATCTCTATATGAGTTGTGGTGGTTCTGAAAACAACCAGTGCGTGACAACTCGACGTTTCAATCAGCATGCTCTGATCGTCTTCAGGAGAAGGCATGAAAGTTGTGATTAGGGCCTGTACAGTATATTCATTAACAGGCATGGCTTGTTTACTTAGATCTTAAACGTGTTTAGTCAACAACTTAAAAGACGATGAATTGATTAAAGAGTGTTTCTTGAAATGACTGTACTACTGCACGAAATTAAGAACGGTCCATTCCCCTCGTTAGTAGATGGCTGACCTAGTTTTCATTGATTAAAAAAAACGCACGGTGAACTGATTTTAAAAGCGTTAATGACGGGTCGTATACAGTTTATGGGATTAAAAACAAATTCATGTGGTATTATTGATTGGTGAGTGGACATAAGATGTCGACATGAAACTCGCTCCAGACATAATGCAAATGATTACACAAATTCAAATATAAGACACTGGCAGGATTTAATTACAATGTAATATGACACCACTCTGTTGAAATACTTAAGCGTCCTTTCTCATTAATTTTAATTTGGACAAAACTAGTCCTTTGTTTGAAACGGGTTATTGATTCAACTCTTCTACCCGTTGTGTTTAATTAAAAAACCAACTCTGGCGTGTAAATAGATGATATACGGTTTGGGTTTTTTTGGGTTTTTTTTCCGAATGACAGTGGATTATAGGGGTCAGCGTTTTTATCCTTTTGTTTTAATTAATTCTGACGTAAGATGCCTGGAAGGAGACTAAATTTCAAATGAATTTTTTAAATCCACTTTGGATTTTCACGAGAATCTCCAGCCTGTATTTTGCCCCGTAGCTGTTATTGTAACGCTCTTTTTTTTGTGGCCTCGAATACTTAGCTAGGAAAAAGTGGTGATAATGTCTGGTCTTTTGACATTTCTGCAAAGAATAATGTTGAAGAAAACATGTAACCTTGACTGAGTTATACTCGCTCGTATTTTTCAAAGACTGACAGGTCTATGAATAGGAGTAACCTTGACTCACTTCAGCCATTTCTTCTTTTAATCGGGTTGAAAGAATTTCCAGAGTGATTTACGAAGATTCTCTGATGGGGAAAATGTAGAGGCAAATTCGTCACGTTGTTATAGTTTTTTGAAGTATTGTAGACGATTTAATTTCCGTAATATTTATCATTTCCAAGTTATGCAAATTTTTGATTGAACAAGAAGAAAAAAAATCAGTCATTTAAAATAACATGTCAAGACATTTCTACGGCAACTGATTTTCACTATTGAGTTTGTCAGCATAATTTAAAACTCGTATACAATTAAACTCGAAGACGTTTTCACTGTTTCCCCACGAACGATAATTTAAATTATCACAATATAAAATAGTTACTATAACTACTTTACCAAAGGTAATGCGCGTCCTTTAAGAAAACCGCTATATTATCAAAATATCTTCTTAATATTCAGATGGTAAATTGAAATCTATTGGAAAAACATCTTAGCAATACTAATCTGAATTTGCAAGCCCGTCTCTCCCCAAGAGAAAGGACTGGAAACAACAGAGTTGTAAAGATTGTTTTCGGCACAGTGACATTTCCGTCTTCAATGTAAATCTATTAGTGGTTAAGTTGGACACAGAAGGATACCAAGCTTGACTAATTGACATGGTGGTGCGGTCTTGGGGTTTCTCACTGCGCTGCAGACGACATGGACATCTAATTGAATTGAGGGTAGTTTGGCGTTAAACAGGATGGCGTATGTTGTTACTTTTTTATTTAGGGAACATCAAAAATGGAGAAGCATAATGGACCAAGGATGTGGGATTTTTGATATAGTTTCTTTCTGATGGGGGGAAGCCATTTATGCGTTTTATTGTGTTTTGAGTTAATGTACTGTCTCGCTGGATGCATGATCTGGCCAGGCTGGCTCCAGAAGGGTTCAACCCTGAGATGTATAAGTCTGACCATGGTTTGTCCGTGGTGTTAATGACTAAAATGAAAAGACAACACGACTCTTGACACTCTGAGCTTCTCCTTTACGAGCACTGCTTCACTACAGTAAAACATGCAGTGACAAATCAAACTGCAAGACCCTTTCGCCTTCAGTGAGTAAGGTATTTAATAACTGTATGATGTCACAACGTCTGGTGGTTGCGTTTTCGAATTATAAACAGTGTAACTTGTACATACACTTTACAATGGAGAGTACGTGCGTTACTGTCAAGTGATACCAAATTAATAAACTGTTTTCATCACCAAAACAGTTTGTTGCTCTTATTGCCACGGTGTGTTAAATATAGCTCTTTCAGGTTGTTGTCATGGCAAAAACCTCAGTAGGTATGATTTATGTGTTGAAGTTAGCCATGATATAGAGACATATGTGCGGACATAATGCCCGGAGAATATCAGAGGTTGCCGGTCTTATTATATCCTGTTTGTGTCTGTAGTTTTCACATGGACAATTCTGCTGAGACTAATGCCCCAGTGAAGCCCCTGTAGAATGATACGATTAACCTGTACGTTGTGGGGAAACATACGACTGGCAAATAATTCTATTAGTTCACAGGTTGAGCACAAACATGGGCTGACCTTATTCGATTGCCTACTGCATCCATACTGTGCGAGTCCAGCATGTGTACACCCATGCTCATCACCGAGTCTAAAGTATTTTTATACCGGTTGTACTGTGGTTAAGCCAATAAAATGAAAGCTTCAAATTCACCACGGACTTATGAAAGTCCACTGTAAAGGATTATTTTCAGATATCCACATTCTGTCTCTGAATTAACCTATTACGCTATAGCGAGTGGCACAAAGTGTTTACGAAGTGCAGATCTGAGAACAAATAATGTAGGGACTTGAAACACTATGTGGACTTAAACACGTCCACACAGTGTTTTTATTTTTAAGATATGACTTTCCTTCAGTGTATACAAAGGAATGTCCACAAAGTGTATGCAACACAGAGCTGTGGGCTTACGGATTCAAAGTGCCCCAATGGGGCTTGTACACAATGGAACAATGGACCCGGCAAAGTTGTTCTTTGTTCAACTTGGACCCCACATAGGAATTCTATAGAAAAGGGAGTAATAGAACAACAATAGCAGGACTCCGCAAACCTGATTCGTAAGATTGTGCTCGTTTTCGGGACCTTATGGAGACCAAAACAAAAACAAAAAAGGGAAAACAAAAGGCATCCACATGGAAATTATAAAGACTGGGGTACTCCACAATACAATTTGTGTACAAAGTCATTTGGAAACTGTTAATTGCAGGGGGAAAAAACCCCAAAAGAATGCTCCACAAGGATCTGTCATTTTTAGAATGTATGCGTTTGTGAGTGTGTTTGTGTTTTCTGTTTTTGTTTTTTTTGTTTTGAATTTTGTTCTGATTTGGGGGTTAGTTTTTTGTAAAAACAAATCAAAATAAAAAAAAGAAATTTGGTACATGGTTGTTTGTTGTCGCTAATTTATTTTGAAATAGGAATTTCAATCATCAAGGTCAACCGTCGTGACAATTTATTGCCATTAACTATATATCTTCTGTGCAGACATAATGTGCTTATGTCCATATGCTTGCTAAAGGTCATTGTCGTTAAATGCATGTTTTTTAAATCAATTTTTACTTCGAACGCAACCCAAGGATGTATCCATGTTGTCACAGACTAATTTAATAGTCGACCTATTTTACTAATTCCGAATACCTAATACTAGTTCATATGTGTGTTTTTTTTTTTTACTATTCTATTATTACCAAACAATTCTCGGTGATTAAACAGTATTGCAGTATAATTAAACCCTTCATAAGAGGCACTTTGGCGGCACATGCTGACATTATCCATTGTCGTAACCACATCGTACATGGTCAGCTTATATGCCATGATATCCTAAGCTGGACCGTACCACACGTCCTAGAGAAAGGGGGTGCCAATCAACATGGGACAGTGATTTGGTTCGAAGTGGGCAGGACAAAACTCTGCCAGCATCATTCTGTGTACAAAATCGGTTTGTCAATAATTGTCAATGGTGTAGATGAAACCAAAATAACAAAACTTAATTGATTTTAATAAGCAAATGGATCAGCTTAAATTAACCCAGGCAATATACCTGGACATATTAACAACAAAATAAGATAAAACAAATTCTTTGGGGGAAAAGGGGCAAAACAAAGCCTTCTATGCTAACAGCGTAGCCCTATACCAGAGGGACGTTGCAACCAAACAGGTCTCTCGCAGCTGCAGTTTTTTTTTTAAATACCTGCTGTTTCAAGAATGAAAGGAAAATGATACAGCTCATTTAGTTTCTGTGTACCAGCATGACGATCAGGTTCTTATCATAAGGTTTGTATTCCATTTATTGTAAGGATACCATTATCATTCATAGCCACACTGTGGCAGTAATGGCCGTAAACAGTCCAATTATATCAGTCCACCTGATATCGAGTCATCCTCCAAAGAACGTGAAATGCATGTCGAGTGGATTCATCTACTGTTGATATTGAATCAATTTGACATGAGGACGAAAACAAACAAATCCAAGCACATTGCGCCCGCCTTGTGTCCCAAGAGGGTCGGATTACTGGCTGTAAAATTCACACGTTTAGTTTCTCGTTTTCTCTCGTAATTCCTCGTGTTTCTCATACAGACGTCTTTCAGGATGATTTATCACATGTGTGCGTCTCTATAAGGTGATGACACTTTATGCGTCGGTGGAAATTGATTCATTTACTTAAGGTTGCAGGTTTTTAAAAAGACATCAGTGGGGATTTAAGAGTAGATGAATCTATAGTGGATTGTGAATAAGTACTTCTAAGTTGGCAATTAATAAACATTAGCGGGTATGTGATGGGATGTGCCGGAAAGATACGATCATTCAGCGGGTCGGAAATGTACCTGCTGGGAAAATGAAAAATGCAGAACCTTTGGCATTTTGCAAGCTTCAGCCGACATTACACATGGAAGAAACTCTTCTTCAATTATCTCGTGGCTGCACATCGGGGAGATGGGGGGTTAGTATCGACGGAGGTGCTCAGGCATGAAGTATCTTACCCCCTGGAAGCTTCTCTCTTTCCCTTCGGGTCAAGATATACTAATTCCGTGTGACATTTTGGAGGGTTTACCTTGTCAAATCAACGCCACTCAATATTGGGTGACCGAGTAAAGAACACATAATAAGTCTTATGTTTTTTTCTCTCTCTTTGATCAACCGAGCCTGGCTGAAACCTCTACCCGAGCGTTGCAGGAGGTTGAAGAGACGGGGGTGGGAGTAGGGATCTACCGTACAGTTCCTTCAAAATGAGCCATTTCCCCCACAATCTATAGTGATCGAATGATTATGCTGAATCTCTCGGAGTGTCAGCTGGCTCACCGTGTTTGTGGTACCATTGATTCGATCACTGAAGAAGTTCACAGCCCTAAATCTTAAAATCAGCATAAGTAAACACCCCCTTACAGGAATAGACCGGTCCAACACGAACACCCACACACCCTTCGTTAACAAAAGGCATGGATTGGGCTCGTATTTCTTAATATCAATATATTCATTCTTTTCTTAGTTTTTTGTTTCTCACTCCTTCTTGTTTTTCTAGGGTATCGATTGAACTTCCAACCACAGTTTTCAACTGTTGAGCTGTACGACAACGCGTACACTGACCAAGACAGCATTACTGCACTTGCAGCCGACCTAAATATGTTGTTTTGTTTCCAGTCGAATGCTTGTATACGTAGAGCTACTCCTTGTCTACTAGTAGATGGTGGATCTAAGTGGCCAGTATCTCATGTCTCAATCTTCACTAATAAAATCAACTTGCGCCCCAGTTATTCTTGCAGACTTTAAAATCCCCACACTGACCTCTGAGTACCTATGGTACAGGATGGAGGCCGAGTTGACTAAAGGCGATGTAATAAGTGCATTTAATAAACCATTACAATTGATTAAGCATTATCCCTCGGGTATAAAACGATTAGTGGGGGCTTAACTACAAAATTAGAGATTATAAACAAGCTTCAGCAACTGAAACCCGAAAGGCCTACCTTGAAAAAAAATCAATGATTGTGCATAACTGTTGATATTAATAAACACGTGTCGGATGAACTATGCATAATTATTAGTGATATTGAACGATGCACCGCACTTTGGCGGAAGACGTGTATGATGTCATTCTACATCGACACAAACCACACATTGAACTGGAGTTAACTCTACCACGGACATCTTCCTTAAAAATGATTTCAATCATTTCGAAAACGTCTGCACTGTTCTCAAGCTCTTTGTGAATTAGTCCTCTTCAGCTTGATATGGTGCTGTTAGTCGACAATTCGATAATTGCCAGTCTAACACGATTCGCTCATATGAAATCAATTGATTGTTTTAGATAAAGTTATATCAACTTGTGAATTCGATAATTGACAGTTTTACATGACCACGATCGCTCATATAAAATCAATGATTGTTGTTGGTGAAGTCACAGCAAATTGGCTGGCAGATACTGTACCGTATGCTATGATTTTTTTAAACAGAATAAGCCCTTACCATATGACAGATAATTTCATTCGTACAAACACTATTGGTTGGCAAACGCCACAGGGTTGTGCACTAGGCAGGCGCACAAACGCGTATGCGTCACGCCACCATCAGCCCCACGCAAAAAAGCACGATGTTCCCCCATTTTGCCGACCATTGACAAAGATTTAAGATTGATCTTAACTGCAAATCAATCTTAACTGCAAGGCAAAGTGTGATGTCACAATACAAATCACTATGGTAATACTGCCAACTCATCATGAATCTTTGTGCTTTGTGAAATTGGCCCCTGTAGTGTTAGTACGCTCGCACGGCGCGCAATTTTCATACTGGTTCACAGGAAAACTCCATTGTGCGAATCAAATAGCGAGCTTATTTTGACTGTTAATGTGTGAAATTCGTCGTTCAGGTTTGTCATCGTAGAAAGAAAAAAAAGTGTCATTGGTGCTCTAGTTCTAATTTACAAAAGAAAAAATGCCGAATCGGATACAGGTATTGAATGTCTCAAGTATTCTGCCTCAACCGTGAAACTACAAAGACCTGCGGTAGTCGTCAAATGGACATTGAAGGTTTTCTTCACCCAGTATTTGGCGTCATGCTAATGAGAGAATCTCCATGGAAATGTATTTATTCTATATTTAGCATTGTTCATGTAAATAGCGATAAAGTTTCTGCATTAAGTCTCCACACGCACGCCACAGCATGACCACTAGTTCCTTTAGTAATGCCAAACCCAAGACCTCAATTACTCTCAAGTGGTCTCCCAATCGTATTTCAACCAAGGCTGCTGCGCCGTACCGCGTGCAAAGCACGAGTCTCTATTGGTTTTAATTAGACAACCAAGATGGCCGACCGGACTTTGAACAGATCTACCGGTCTTGAAATCTTTCTTGAAGTACTTAATGCAGTCTCTGATCAGCACGTCTTTAACTTCTTCTTTTTTATTAAGCGCCTACACATCTTATTGATGTATGGGTCATTGCATGTCACGATCGCAATTGTTAGTTAATCTACGCATACATAAGTGTCAATTGATTTCAATAGACTTCGATAACAACTTAATGGTTGCTGTAATTATCTTAGTGCAAACTCAAGAGTCTACATTCTCCTCTTACTTGGTTGTCCTTTCCCATTCATCTTATCAAAGGGGTGCTCAGTATGTTCCTTTATAATGTTTATATCTCGTTCGATGAGACTAGGCAGTCTCACGCAGAGCCACGACCTTATCTTGACCATACCCCCTCAACAAAATACAAATACTGAATCATCTTCATTAAAGCACGCGAATGTTTAGCATTCTTTGATCACCAATCTGGGTTCTTAGATGTAAGAGGTCACTTTATAAAAATCTAGACGATTTTAGAATCCTATAAAGTGATTGATTTACTCGATGTTTATAGGAGGGTACGCATCCAGCAGCGGGCGCCAGAGTAAATACGCCTTATCTAATTATGCTTTTACAAGACGGAGCCCCACTTTTACGCACAAGGAAGGGATGCAATGCTGCGGCCATTATAACCAGCTAATAACTACTGTTCCTACATACATGTCTGATACGACGCTATAATATGACCATCAAAATGACCAGTGCATGACCTTCCACGGATGTCATTCGAAATAGGGCAGATTTACAATGGGTTGGTTTGTCTATTGTGAACAAGAATCATCACCAAGAAAAACGTCTTGAGAAAGTAGGACGTCCACAAAAATATTTTTGTGAAATTCGTCTTGGGAAACTCTCCCAGTTAAATTGTTCTCTCCTGAAAACACAATAAGAATTCGGTTTGAAAGGGTCTAGCTAATGTAAGTATATAGTTTAGGAATTTAATATGAACATTAAAATAAACATGCACCTGAGTTTCACAGCTGTTTTTGCTAGTAGTCCGTTGACTGCATAATAAAAGTCAATCCACGAAACCATAAAGCTTTTCAAAGGGAGGGTACCCCTTTGGTAATTACTCCAACAATTAATGACCATAAATACTTACTTTTAAAGAGCACTTGAGAGCTGTTAATTTATGAAGGATGGTTAGAAACGACACCCGAAGTAAGGTATTTTTTTGAGAAAGAGGCAATTGTTTCACCACAAATATTTGAATCTGAGAAAGGCTTCAGGCATGAAGCCTTTCATTTTTTTTCTTCTTCTTTTTTCTTGTTTATATTCCTTGTCTCTTCGATAACCAATTGAGCCCAAATTTCCACATGTTTGTTATTGCATGCATATGTTTGGGCACACCAAGTGAGGATACTGGTCTTTGACAATTACCAAATGTAAACCCTGCATTTAGACAGTGCCATTTAAGAATATAAATCCATGGTAGAGTTCGGACATTCACTTCAGGTGGTTATCACTTACAGTGAGTTAAAAAGAATGTGGCAACAACATGTCACAACCTACGTCATTTACAGATAGGAGATAAAGAGATTTGGAATGTACATGGAAAACATTCCCCTTGTCTACTGACTTTCTTGATACGTATTTACCTCTGTATCCAAAAGACATCTCCAGCTAACTTGATTGGAGCAACCCCCACGAGGAGCAATGTCTGCTTTGAATGCTCCCCTTTAGCTCTCTGCGGACGGCCAGCGGCAGAGAAAGGAGGAGAGATACTCCTTTGGTTTATCTCTTCACGGGGATGGCTCCCCGTATGACTCTAAGGCAAATTTGATTTATATATTTACCTAGTGAACAATACCTCGGACATCATCCAATCAATTGTGGGTTAGAGAGTAATTCAGCGTGAGATATTCGTAGGATTCCAAGGGGGCTAATGGTATCGAGGATATGGTAGGTCACGTGACCTTCTGGAGATTATTGACTGGACTGGAGAGAAGATGGGCAATGGGGGGCCTTGGACTTGGCGTGGCGTGTTCAGACGCTGCCCAGTGACCTCCTAATTCAAAAACTATGGATTACATATACGGTATAAATCATGTATCGTTTCCGAGCATCTGTGCCATGCTGGATTCTCAAGTGGGGTATAGGTTTACTCCAGTTCACACCTTGAGATAGTAACTCTTACATAACAAAGATAACATAAAAACAAGAATGCTCTGGCAAGTTTCGTAAACTTAACTTATGATTCATATAACTACTAAAGTCAATAACGAATATTTCTTAAACAACCCGTTTCCATACATAAATCAATTCTGTCGAACATCTGTTATGAATTTGACTTAAATAGCATATATTTTTAAGACAAATTTGTTGGTAGAATCTTTGATGCGATGCACGACTCATTCCTTGAGAGATGTTTTCAGACAATTAATTGTTTTGGAGAGATTGGGCCTATAACTTATCAATTAAATATTCATGACTTTCTTTCTCTTCTGTCTGTTCAACGAAAATCCATCAATAGCAGTGAAGCGGTTTTTGTTTTGTTTTGTTGTTGTTGTTTTTTGTGATGAAGAATTACTCTTCAATTTAGAACCTAGAGGTCCCATTATCGTATGCCATTTTAAACTAGGACAGGTTGCTCTTGGCATGCAGTGTGTATACCATATATCGTCGATACTTCTTTATGTATGAACTTAGCTTTCTCATATTTCACCAAGTTCCTTAATAAGTAGATTTCACACGTTTGAGTCAATTTATCGACGTCCATATCACGATTAAAGCGCGTGACCTTTTCGACGAGCGTTCCAGTTTGATGTCCATGGGTTTGCACGTCTATTGTCAAATGGTAGAGATTTCTATTTTGGTTTATATTTTGTATCTTTACAAAGTTTTGTACTGCATATGCAAAGGTGTTATTTTTCGAACCCAGAATTTCCGCGGTTTATTTGAATTATCATCTTCACTTTTTAGTATTTAAATCCAAGTTAAAAACCAATTTGTTTAAGATGAATTCCTTCTACTACCGTGAGTGTATTTTGTATTTGTATTCTTTCTTCTTTTTATTTATTGATTATAATTTTATATTTTTTAATAAGCAGGAGAGTATATTCGTACAGGTATTGCGCAATAAAAAATGTCCGTTGTTATTATTATTATGTAGTTTTGTTGCGGAACGGATATCCGAGTTTTCATGATTGAATTTTTTGATATTTCTTATCTTAAGGAGATTTATGTGAAACAACGACAGCAAGAAAATCAGAAGAAATTGATGCTGTACCAGATTTTTAAGCACTTAAAAATAGCACATACCCTTCTATAGAAAGTGCAACAACCTGTCTTGGCAGACTCAATTACAGGTATAAATAGGCATGCCAATACTCCGTGGAGACTAATATCTGTTGCCAATTTGCAAGATTGGGTTTCTCTGAAACGTTTTCGAAACGTTTTTCCAGCTGGGGGTGAAGAATGGTGAAGCTAGTGAAGGAAATAAGGGAACTTGAATACGACTTACCCACTGTGGATGCGCGTGTTCCATTCCCAAATTACAGGTTGCACACCAAGGATGTCCACTTGGAGGTTGCTCCAAGTCCCAACAGGTGGATCCATCCACGGGGATGTCACAAATTGTCATCCCATGTAAAAAACAAAATCTTCAAGAGGTAGAAGAGGATCCGGGGTGGTTTAAATTTGCCAAAACATCCTCCTGCATTGAGTGAAATCGACAAAACAAGTTTTATAGGGGAAAACTGAAGGGTTTGGAAAGAAACCAATCAGTTAAGCAAACCAAAAACATGCAGCATCAAATCCTTATGGGGACCAATCTTAAAGGTATAGGGTCATAGAGTGGTTAGTATTCCAAAAATGAATGACCATAAAAACATACTTGGTGAGAAGCACTGCAGCTGTTGATAGTATCAACTATTTTGAGATAGGATTCCCTTCGTATTAATATAGTTTGGATGATTTTGCACCAAAACAAAAATTGAATCTGAGAAACATTCAGGCATGAATCGTTACTTTCTAAGACTTCTGATGGCTGGTGTCCGTTCGCGAATGCTACGGCCAGAGATGCAGTTGGTACCCGCTGTCACCTTGCTAAACTTGGATGGATTCGACGTTCTTGTGAAAATTTCGTAACAGTTTTCTGCTGTTTTCTCCACAAGTAGACACTGTATTCAGCTGAAACTTTAGCATGTGACTTTTAGTTTATCCCCCTTTTTTTTGCCTATGAATCAGCTTATAGTGACACAAAACCAACCTATGACCCCACCTATAAACATTTAAATAGTTATTGTGAAGCAAGGGTTTAATATCTAATTGTGTGTTTTTTTGATTTTTTATTCTTTATATAAATTCAAAGGTAGAGTACTGTTTCAACCACATTGGGATTTCACCTTGAACTAACTCAATAGGAAGCGGTCGCTATTATGTTATTGCAGAGCAGCACAAGCAGGACATTGGATCGATACAGAGATGTGTACAGGACCCTAGAGACCAAAGTATGGGTTCAACAAAGATGATACCCTCACAAGATTGCTTAACTAGGATACCATCATCCTTTGATGGGGCAATTATTTTTGTGTTTTTCTTTTCTTTTGAAGGCCAATCCTGTAACTCCTTAGCCCCAGGGGATGTTTGTTGTTGGTGCTCAAAATATTGTTATACCTATGACTAAACAATATGGAGACGAAAACTAGTTCTGTCCCTGGTGTGTGTTTTCAAGAATAGGGTATGTAATCATTGGTATACGCCTGGAGATCAGACAAAATGACCGCTGTGCGATGAGTCTTTGTTTTTAGTGCTGTATTATTGAACATTTTTGTTATACTACTGTCATTCCTGTTCAAAAAGGATTGAGAGGGGGAAAAAAATGAAAAATGAAAAAGGAGAACTAAAACAAGAGGTGTTCGGCTGAAGCCAGAACGCCTAAAACAAAGAAATAAACACACCCCCCAAAAAAAAAAATAAAAAAAAAAATAAAAAATAAATAAATAAATAAACAAACCAAATAAAAACAAAGAAACAAACAAATATTGTCACGGGTCCATCTAGCTCCGTCAAGGGAGGCTTGTTGAAAAAAGTTCAGTCTGTTCGCAGAAACTTACAATACCTCATCAAGCCTCCATATCCATTGTATCTTTGAAGATTTTCTAAACACAAAGTAGCGACCGTAACATTATTTATGACTAAGTGTGGTGTTGCTGAAGGTTGCATTAATGGGACTTTCAGAGTTATTGAATTACAACAACGTGGACAGTGTATGGTCTTGTATGCGTTGTGTTGCTAGTGACGTGCACGCACAGTTCAAGCATTGTTGAAGGGTGCTCCAAGTGTTAAGAAAAAACAAAGGGTATGGGAAAAGTAGTCTTAAAACGTTTCAATTCCAAGAAGTAATCGTCGAGGGTTTAGAGCTATTTCTTCATGAAACTTTGGTAAAAAAAATAAGGGTGTAATGATGTCATCATTTCCGGGTGTAATGATGTCATCATTTCCAGGTGTAATGATGTCATCATTTCCGGGGGTAATGATGTCACCATTTCCGTGCGTTATGATGTCATCATTCCCATTTGGTAGGCTTGCTCTCTTTGAATTAAGTTAGGTACCAAATCTGTTCTTTAAAGGGAATGTATACGTTTGGCAGTCACTCTACAAATTTATGGTAACAACAACTTTCTTGGTTAGAAAAACAGAAGCTTACGATAGTATAAAGCACTTTGAGAATCATTTTACTTTGAAGCAATGTGGTTATGGAAAAAGATATAATTTTTCATCCCCTAAATTTGGATCTGAGAAACGTTACTGTCAGATACGTTTTTCAGATTGTGTATTCCAATTACGGATTATTCTCCCTGCGTGGACATTACCTCTCCGAATTTTCGGAATATCTCAAAAACGCTAATACGTTTTGAAATTAAATTTTCTCAGGTTAGTTTTATTGTTTATATCTACATGTATATATGATTAATACGATCGAACGCTTCCAAAAACCAAGGGTATACTTTGTCTTAAAACAAAAACACTTCTGCTGACGTCGGTACAATTTCTGCTTCTGCCGACTTACCCTCTTTGAATCAACATAAAGTACGTTATTGATAAAGGAGGAAAAGAATGTTCCATACTGAGTATGATTCTTGTAGAAACAGCCAGCAATTCGTCAGGATGGGAATACTGGTCCTCACCACGAGACATGCATACTTAAGTGGAATTTAAGTGGACCTGGAGTATTTTCCTAATAAATTGTTGGTGAGAAAGACTCTCGGATGTTGCTTTCAATTCGGCCCATCTCGTGCCTGGGGGGCTCACCTTTGAGTGTCGTGTGCCTGACACAACAAATCCACAGCGCTCTCATAAATGTGCCTCATTGCGCATCATTGCACCCCATTGCACTTCAAGCATACACGGCGAGCAATACGTCGGGTATCTCAATACGTTAATACCACTCAGGGACCTCCTCGCATGTGATAGATCTACACTTCGGTTGCTGTGGTTTACATCCCCCCCCCCCTCCCCCACACACGAACGCAAGCCACAATACACGGCAATCTACTTTCAGCATAGCTTTTGCAAGCGTCAATCTTTACTACAAACGCAAATTTTATAAAAACCAAACCCTGAAAAATATTTCTTTTGACTGCTGGAAAAACATTCTTCAAAACCACTTCTTTTAGGAGTTTATCAATAAATATAATTTTTTTAAAGAGTTCTACGACATCTTTAACTTAACAAAACAATCCATTAGGCCTAACATTAAAATCCTCTTTCACTTCCATAGTAGGCCTACCCATTTTCTAACCCCTTCGAGATGCGGGCACAATTCACATTAAGTAGTTTACTTTCGTTAAAGCGACGGGCTGTTTCACCCAACGAGTAAAAACGCGGCAACATGCATTTTTACAAATCGTATTCTCGTCGCCATTCGGGAAATCACGAGTCCCGTGTGAATTTTAACGTACGTGCTTCCCTGTAAGTTTCCGTCTATTCAGCCTTGGTCACAGAGTCTGCTTGACACACTTACATTTTATACAAAACCCTAATAAGGAGTTTCTCTCACTCTCTCCACAGTTTAATACATTTTCGAGTGAGAAACTCATTTTCCTGGCCGAAGAATTCAAAAGGTCTCATAATTGAAGTCCAGTTCTATTGTTACTTCTTTCACACGGTTACTCGTCACTTTGCTGTTACTCTTTACAGCAAAACGAGTCCACTTCGTCAATCAAAGATTCGCGGAAATGGACCTGTGCATGCAGATTTGACGCAACAATATTTAGACGATAAACAAGGAGCGTTCGCGTTAAGTCTGCATTTTGTTCTCGTCCATTTACTTTGGACTTTCCGATATCACTCATCAAGACTCTTCAGTGACTAACAATTTCATTCAGAAATGCACCTAGGCAAGAATCTCGAGCTCTGTAAGTTGAACGCGAGTTCAGATCCATGGATAGACAAAAAATCAACCGATGCAGCGCAGCAGTGGGTCTATGAGGTTACAGTAATGCCTAAATGAACCACGTTTAGAAGCAAATGTAATAATACGTTGTGATGATCGACGTGTGGCTTCATGACATTATTCTACTCATTTGGTATGGGCTGACCTACATGCGGAGAATGCGACAACCTGTTCCAATTAACTAAGGACACTCTATCCAGGACGTGCCTTTGTCTTGAAACATAACAGCCTAAGGTGGTCCGTTTTTATGTGGCACGGTGTTTTGAGCCGTCCAACCTCTCCCTCTTTTGTGAAATTAAATTCGTAGCATCTAAATGATATGATTTAGCAGCGCTTCGGTTGTAGCATATAAATACGTGGTTTTGAAATCGGCGTGGTTTATCAAGTTACCGTAAATACTCAAATCTTCTCGGGTTTCCTTGCCGAAGTGCTCAACAAAAACACGCCAACATAATTGCCTGCTCTACTCAATAATTGAACTATTCACCTGACACACCAAGTCCTATTTCAAAGCACTTCTTTAGGACATATTTCTTCAGATTTTTGATTTAAATATTTTTCTAGTATTGCACGGTGTTTGAGGTCGTTATTACTCTACTGATTTGTCAAGAGTCGTTATGACAGTTGTAGTTATTTCTTGCAAGTCGCCATTTTGATTTTGAGCACTCGTCGCCGGTTGCTTTCTTTGAATAAAATAATGTCACGTGCAGTGATAGTACGTTTGATTTAAATTAAAAAGGAGGGCTTTGGTAATTACAGTACAAAATCAAAACAGGTAGAAAGTAAAATCTTACCAAGAACAAGTATAACTTTACCAGGTCTTGCCAGGTAAATGTAGAACAGCTCTTGTTTCACCAAGAACCGGAGCTTATACATTACAATATAGAGGTAAAGTCGTGCAAAAACGAGTACATTTTTATCATCGGGTAGTACTTTCATGCTATTGAATATAGTTCTTGTTCAACAACAACAACAAGTATAATTTTACCAGGTCTTGCCAGGTAAATGTAGAACAGTTTTTGTTTCACCAAGAATCGGAGCTTAAATTAATAATGTACATTTATAGGTAGAGGTAAAGTCGTGCAAAAACAAGTACATTTTTATCATCGGGTAGTCCTTTCAGGCTATTGAATACAGTTCTTGTTCAACAACCAGCTTAAGTATCACGGTAAAGCCTTACCGAAACAAGACGTCTACATTTTTTTCAGGTTACAGTAGTCTTCCAGATCAGACTTGACACGGATGCCAGGTCCCAAGTGCCCTGACACACTCCTGGGTCAGGTCAGTCTGACCAAGAAATTGGTTTTAAAAGTGGGATTGTTTCTCAGGCTCTGCGTCAGTTTGACCCATTTCTGAGTTATTTGTTTTCACAGATTCCGGGTCTGACTGACCCTAATGGGTCAGTTCCCTGAGACCCCGAATCCGGGTCAATAGATCGATTGCACATGACGTCACTGACTGCCATCTTTGATGAAAAACAATGGAAAAGTGCTCGCATGTACGCGCTGCGCACGACTCTCAGCCAATGATAGCCTTTCACGTGTGCACGTTTCATCACAGATGGCGGCCAGTGCAAGCGGTCAATTTTGACCCGGGCGTTTTTAGAGTGCAGGTTAATGTTGAACAGTACACATGCATTCCTGTTTCAATAATATTCTATATACTGATCACGGTTGATCATACGTAAGATACCGTCTACATCTGACGTTGAAACAATTGTTAAAGTCATTGTTGCTGGAGATCTTTGCAAATTTTCACACAGCGTCACTTTATAAGATATCATATTGCTGCTTCTTCGATATCCAAACAGATATTATCTTCTGGGTACTTCAAGTCAGCTACAGTTATTAATTTGTAATTGACGATGATTGCCCGGATGCTTATGGCGGGAAAAAACAAGGCGATCATTGTGTGCAGACAAACTGGCAACAGGAAAAAGTATCGCTAGACAGGAAATTGTGTCGGTGTTCTTTAGAAGCGAGTTAAACATTAATACAAGCAGAACCTCTGGAAACTATACCTCGAAGAAGAAACGAATTGCAAGGGGGGCATCGGTTGTAAGTCCGACGCTTTCATCCGATTGCGGGATGAGGGGAAAGTGTGTATGGTAAAGTACGCTCTGCAGGGATCAATGGCAGGCGGTATTTGCACAACCATAAGTCTATACGGCGTTAAAGGGCAGAGTGGGGTGACAGTACATAGCATTCTTCTCCTTGATCTACTTACTGGGTGCTTTGTAACCGATTCTAGCCATAAAATCGATTTAAAATCCCTATTATGAATGGATTCTTTGTAAATATTAGACCAAGTTATGCACAGAAGCGTTTCGGTGAAAACCATTTCTGTGATTCTCAAATATAGATAAAATCTAATTGGGTCATTTATTTCAAGCGGCAGTCGGTAAACTGAGGTGCGGTAAGAATGAGCGGACTTTTAACCCGACTCGGCTAAATACTGACGCAAAGGAAAGTGGAGCGGTAAATATCCACTTTAAGGCGACCTATTAGGAAGTACAGTTTCCAACTGCTCTTAGTGCGAATGTACAGCAGGACAATTAATGAGGTTTGTGCTAAAGGACTGATTTGATCTTCTAGTTGTAAAACAACGAATCTTAAAATCAAAGGACATGGGAATTTCAGCCACAATTTAAGTAAACTTTCAGAGCGGTAGATCAAAAGATAAAAATATTGTCCAAGAACAATCAATGTTTCTCGAAAAACAAAACGTGCTGAACTTTTCCTGACAAATTTGATAGCAGGAAAACTGTTTGAAACTTCACCGCCGAAAAAAAATTGTATCCACCAATTCACAAGCAGTCGTCTTGGCGTAAAACCTGCCTTTACACCAAATTATTCCCCTCTTTAAAGTGAGTTTCAATCTCGGCAGAGGACTTTGAAGATTTCACGTCCACGATTTCTGTCCCAACATAATTTCTCAAGATCTTTAGTTCGTGCACGTGTGGGTGTTTGTCTGTTCACAAAAGTACACATGACTTCTGTGTTTTGCATAATTTTACGCGAAATCATTGAATACATCACCCTACAAATTACAAAGCTTCCGAAGCTGGTGTCAAGTAGTGGGTTTGAGTTAGTAGGACTGCTTTCGCAGATGTAGAAGTAAAATGTTGAGCCTTAAAGGCAAAATAAACCGTTGGTTTTTGGAACCGTTCGGTTGTATCAATCCTAAAGTGTAGAAATACCGTATACAATCAAACTAACCCAGGGAAAATTAATTTCAAAAACGTAGTAGCGTCCACGCAGGAAGAATAAACACTGACTAAATACTGACGCATTAGGAAGCAGAGTTTCCAATCTGCTCTTAGGGCGAATGGACAGCAGGACATTTTAATGAGGTTTGTGCTAAAGGACTGATTTAACCGTAATTGGAACACACCATCTGACAAATGTTTCGTGCAGAACGTTTCTCAGATTGAAATGTTTTTGAATCCCTCTAAATCAACATTCCTTTGAAGGGAATCGTTCCTCAAAATGTTATACATTATTAACAGCTGCAGTGCTTCTTACCCAGTAAGTTTTATGATCATTATTTGTCAAAGTAATTACCAATGGTATACACTCCTTTTAACATTAATCATTCATAAGTACACAACATGGAACAGTAGTTTTCGATTCCGTATAACATACAGCATATTCATGCAGCATATACTTTAAAATAAAAATACACATAGAGTGGGTTATTAAAAACAAATGTTTAAAAAGCCGTACATTTTTCATAAAAAAATACAATCCATCATGTGTACAGAATCCTTAGTGCTTATGACCTGCAAATGATATAGCGCCCTCATTTTTCGGTTAGAAGTTCAGACATTTTTATCAGCTAGCTCGAGCTATACTTGGGTAAATTTGAAAGGTCCCGAATTCCTCATAGTAAAACAGCCTTAACGACAAGCGACGCTCCAATTCATCGAAATTATGAAAAGGGGGCCGCTTTATTTATTCCGAATGTAGCGAAGACAACGATTCCTGAATGATAAGTAGCTTGTTCAAGGGATGATGAGAGAGAAAAAACGTCTTGAAGTATGAGTTTGATGAGGCGACCTTCAAGAACCATACATTGTGTTTTGACAGGCACCAGTCTTGTGGGTTGCAGGGTTGGGTTACAATTTAATATCGTGATGGCCATCAGAATCAATCAAGAACTAGGGGTTTATAAACTAGAGAGAGTTAAATGATATTCTCTTGGATCAGGCAAACGCCGTAATCAAGCAAGAACTTACTAGCGGTTTATAAACTAAAGATAGCTAATGATATTCTCTTGGATCAGGGAAACAAAACGGATGATGACTAAAACGCATGTCTTTCATCAGTTCTTGTGATGGGTATAGTTTCTTGGTATAAGATGATAACTGGTTTCTCCATTCTGTATCAATTTATAACGTCTAAAGTGATGCACTTGTTTTTGTTTATTGAAATGATAATTGTTTACCTTTAGTCACAAGTCAATCCATTATGAGATGCTCAGTGAAGCATTCTGTTCAGTATTAGACCTTCTTGATGATGCAACCCTTGTATAGTATCCAGAATGGTGTACTCGCTATATGTTTTCTAGCCCCGTGGAACGGAAGGCACCTGTAAATAAAAATGCCAAAAGACTGTAGTTAGTTTAACATGAGAGGGTAAAAACAACAAAATGGGGATCTCAACATGGGGTCAACTTCAACCCCTCCATATGCAAGTCTCAAGTAGGAGTCGGGATGCAGGACAGAGATATGTTCAACCGAATGATCTGCTAAATTATCACAATAGATAAAAAGTGGTGCTTGAATCTTTACTTTCCGCCCAGATGTGCATCCAGCGATCTCCTGAGGACCAGCAGAGTACACTGTTCGAAACGTTGAGACCACGCTGGCTCTTTTCAGAGCCAACACCCCTCCCAAATAAGATTTTACAGATGGTTGTACCCTCAAGTTTACGAGTAACTTTTTATAATAGGTGATGATAATATATTCCACGTACATGTTCAACATTCTACAACTAGGCCTATCAATGGCAGATATTAATCTTTAAGCGCGCCCTCTCTTGACTTATAATGGCGACAAGATATTGTGCCGGAGAGACTGCACTAGTCCTCGTGTGGCTCAACAAAACAACTCTATTCATATGGGAAAATACTTATATAGATGGAAGATGTGATGTTGTATATACGGCCATTTTTAAACCGCTATTAGCCATGCATTAACAGTTCAGATATCTACTTTATTAACTGTTTACGTGTAAAGAAAATAACGTTTCGTTTCCGATTCATTTGACATAGAGAATAAAACATTTCAACATAAGGTGGTTATTCAGTGCAGGAGAATATTGATATGGTTTTATTCCGATTTGGAACTCATATAAATTGGATGTGTATAGTGGAAACTTGTCACGACCCTTGGTTGTAATTAACCATGAGAATCAGAACAGCTGAAGTCTTTTGTCATGATGTAATTATACCCAAATGACATAACCTCTGTTATTCTGGGAAATGTGGAAAGCGTTTTGAAGCTAAAATGAAAGTGGATCGATAACAGCTGTTTTAAAAAATAATCATAAACTCGTTGCCGAGTCCGCCGCCGTAAAGATAAAAAAGTTATCATAAAAATCACTTTCATGCCAAGCTGTTTGATGCACAGTCTATTTTCTAAAATTTAAATAGTTTGAGAACAAAGAAGTTAATTCTTTTATTTTATTTTTATAAAATTGATTGTTAATTCAGTGATAATGTTGTCTTTCAAAACCACGCATGTAAAGCTAAAATGCTGTGGGCAACACTCATCAGCAACATGACCGATAGGAATTGTATTAACCAATTGTAACTTATATATTAAACAACTTTTATTTCCCAATTCTTCATGTGGACCTCTTTTTAGCATCTAATAAAAGCCTTCAATGGCGATTTCTGACCTGACTAAGACGTCAGCCGCCCTAGGTCACCACGTCACCACGCGGGTGAGCTGTCAAGTACTACAGACAGTTGCGTAATCTTTTAAAGGCATATCAAACAATGACTAGTTTCATAAATGCTATGACCGTTTTTATTACCACAGAAAGAACCAGTCAACTTTGCCATTGTGCTTTGGCTACATTGTTAATACCGTGTCTGAATCGATGACCTCGGCAGTGGCTATGGCTAGGCCGTTGAAAAGGGACTATTCTTCACCTTTATTGTTGCAGCCAATGGTCGTAGCCGTAGATAAAGTCGATTGATTCTTACGCGGCATAATATTAGCTGCTCAATGGTAATCAGTTGCGTATAGTCGTTCAAAGGCGTATCAAATAATGTCTAGTTCCGTGAACATGATGAACGTTTTTATCTCCACAGAAAGAAATTTTCTCTGTGGCTTGGTTACATTGGTAACGTTAACGTAAAACATGATTGCTGCTCAATCATTCATAAGTCCTGGATAAACGTGTCTGAAAGCACATTAATTTGTTACCATCACTTGCAAAGTTGCAAATGATATTATTAATACGAGTGTCCATTCATGCGGAACAATTAGGCAGATGCTCATATTTTAAAAAATTGACATTAATCTACTATTACTTAAACCACTAAAGCCCTTTTAGAAGGAAAAACACGTTTCATATCAATTATGATAATGACAACAGTATTTCCTGACCATCATACTCGGCATTGATAAAACGAGAATGTATTTGAGCATTTCGAAGGACACAACTCTCCTTGAGTATTTTTGTTTCTACTAAAAAATTACCGGTATTTAAATTTAGAATGTGGTGGAGAGAAATTAAACATATATAAGGTTTTTTTTTTTTTTTTTTTTTTTTGCATCTAAAATTATGTAGCTGGAAATGTAAAAATGCAGTGTTTAGTTTTTGTTTGGGTTTGTGACTCCAAACAGTGTAGAATTAGACCAGGGGTGGATGTCTCGCCATCACACTAAATTATAAACAAGAGCACAAATTTACCATTATAAAAGCAGGCAGTAGAATTTCTTCATAAATTCTATTACCTCTTTCTAAAACTGCCTCATTAATAAGGGCCAATTCTGTCAATCGATAAAAAGATTAAGAGGAGATTTGGAGATGTCAAAAGCTTCTTCGCTTTACATCAATCACAATCTAGATGTAGCCCAACGCATTGCTGAGACATTCTATAACCTTTTCTTCTTCCAGTGCGCCTTGACACAAAGACACTCGTCTTGAAACTCGCGAAGCAAAGGTCACCTATGCAGTTTGGTCAAATTAAAATTGTAGAGATATGTATCATATGAGATTTAGTGCATTGACGTTAGGGGTCTGACTTCTTTAAGCCGTGTGCATTTCTGCACACGCCAAAGGAGCAACTTAATTGACATTTTTCGTCGAAAATGCAATTCCAGTCATTCAGAATACAATATTGTTACAATCCCATACCTCGGCCAGTCATTGATACATCTAAGGTGAAATTGTCATGAAAAATTAATTTGAGTGGGAGAAGTGTGTGAATATATCTTAATTAAAAACTACGAAAGCCAATACGGAAAGGTGGTTCAGCTTATGCAGTTAAGGGTTTCTGAACGGCGTTTTTCTTTGATTTGTGGACTGTTTGTGTTACTATTAAATTCAACGAAGTTATAAGTAACAGGTCAGAGTTTAATGTTTAGCGGTTATCAAACAGACATTTTGTGTGTTCCTTTATGAATTCATGAACTACAAGAGACTTTTTATTGACGGCTGGTCCTGAAATCTTCCTCATTTTACAGAAACTCATTTCCGTAACAAAATGTTTTTATTAAACTAGTAGGCCTAATCTCTCAATATGAATCTGAATTCTAGTAATGTGAGGAGAGAAAAACATGTTTTGGTAGAAACTTCATTTTGTGACTTGATACCCTTTAATGATAATAAGAGAGAGGCCTGCGCCCGTGCCTGGGTGGTCTGTCATGTGCGTGATGATTGCAGTAGCGTTTTAATTAAAGCATCACCACACACTGCGGTCAGATGCCTGGTGTGATTTTATCACTAAAACATAAACTCCCTAAAACTTGTCACATTCAAAGGTCTTCCATTTTGCAATCATAGACTATTTGCAGGTTATGATGAGAAGTTATTTGACTTTTGACATAAACATGAAAATACATTTCTGACATGCTTAGATGGGTCTCAAATTACATTCGGGTATACTTTCCCTAACAGCTCAGCGCTTCGTCAAGTGTTCTCATTTCCAAGGTGTCATTTGGAAATACGGTTGATATGTTGATAAATCACTCGAGGCAACCGAATAATGATTTGCAAAAAGAGGATTTGAAATTGTGTTCTCATCTGACATGACACAATAGGGATAACAATCTCTATCTGTATCGTGCTTTCTATTTCACTGAATAAATCTATGCATATAAATATATTTCAATTTTTCATTTTCCATGAAGTTTAGCGGAAGTGGTGTGCACATTAATGTCCAATGATATGGAAAACCAGTCTTTGTGACTGTATAAGGTCATTCCCAAAATTGATTATGTACGCGTACATTTCTTCACTGCGTTCCACTGCACGAAGGGTAACGCCCATTGGCATTGCGTGGGTGAGAGGGCCCCGCCGCGTATTCTGCACTTTACTGCCGGCCGGTCGGCCAGCAGGCCCCGGGCATATCTAAAGCGAATTACTGCTCATACAAACCCGGAAGCTCGTCGATCTGCCTAGCCGTGCACGATCTGTGACCATCCCTGAAATGTCTTGTGCCCATGATGGCAAAACTTAATATTGCAGGATGATGGTGCCTCAAATTAAAATAATATACTCCTCTGTGGTATTTATATTAGATATACATGATGAGGTGGCTACATAGATTGAAGGAAGGAGGTGGGAGGTGGTAGATTTAAGAAAACTCTCTTGAAGTGTCTTGAAAATGTATAACACGCATTCTAATGCTTTTATTTTGTCACAATTTTTAAATTGCCCGCTTTTAGTGTAAATTAGTAACTCACATGTTTCGGAACATACCGCTCAAATGATTTATTTGTTATCAATTATTGAGTGGTTTATTGAGCTCTATTGCTGTAGGCAGCCATGAAGCTGAATTGTAAAAAATATTGTTTTATTCTTTTTTTAAGTCTATAAAAGTTACAAATTAAAATGATGAAGCCAATGTCTGTAATGTACCTGAAATAAAAATCTTATGTACTTTGTCTGTATAAAATAATAGAAGTGTTCTCTCATAAAATATGAGAGCAGGGACGTCCATCCTTTGGACGACGCTTCTGGGTGGAGAGTTTTAGTTGTATAAACGCAACGACGCGTTTGACTTTTAAAAGCTATACCTTGATTTGTTTCTAAGTGCTTCGACAATTACTTTGATTGTTTTAATCCATAACCCTCCAACCCTTTTCCTAGTGTGTGTGTATGTGTCGTCACTGAACGGACAAAGGCAATTTCAATTTCGACAGATGAATCTATTAAGTGTCCAGTGACGTTATTTCAATAAAGGTTTAATTGATACGAGAGGCAACTCTCATAAAGTGTAATCAATCTGATAATGCAAACATACAATTTCGAATCAGCCAGTAGCAAAACAAAAATATTGTAAGGGCCGACTGTAACTCATGGCCATTCCTTTATTAAAAAGACAAATAATAGAAAGACTGTTTGTAATTAACAACACATGGTTCGGGGTTTATAAACGACCTTAACTCATCAAGTACAATCTACGTAAAGATCGACAATCATTAAGCCTTGCCTAAGAGGTGGCGGCAGTAACTCATAAATATATCTCAAATTGAATTGCTGAACAATCTGGTTAATCAAACTATAATAACAATCATTTGGGTTTGAACAAAGAAAAACAAATATAAAAAATTTACCCACTCAGTGTTTCTTGTTGTTTATTACTTGATAATAATAACAGTACTAACTATTGTAAATTAATACGAGGTTTTGTGACTGAATTTAAAACATTTGAAGCGGGTGTAAGATAGTTCTGATGGTCAAAAGATGAGTTCCTTAATTTTGTTCCTAATGTCGAAGGAAGTAGTTAGAGTTCTTATTTCTGTTATTATGATCTACTGTAGGGTTTTTGTTATTGTTATGAGAGGTTTTTTTTTCTGTATTAGGAATAGTGGAAATGTCATGTCATCAAAGCTTTCGATTAGTTCAGGAGTATCTACAATTGCATAGTTGAATAAGTTCTAGAGCGCTGTTGTGCTTATCGGCCGAGCTGTAACCAGCTGAAGACATTTTTAATGTGCATCCATAATAAGTTCATGAATAAATAATGAATATATTGGATTAGAGAGATTTCAGAGCTCCTTAAGGAAGTCACCCACACAGATTGTGAAACTCTGCCAAGCCAAAGACACATTACTCCAAGAGTTAACTATTTTCCCCCAATGCACGCTGCTCACCCATTCGATCATTCAATTATTGTTTCTATGAGCTACTATAAGTCTTGTAACGGGGCGTTCACTTGTTTTGTTTGGGGGTTTTATTGTTTGTTTGTTTTTGTTTGGTTGTTTGGGGGTTCTTTTTTCAAAATGCTCAAATTTCAAGGATATGATTGAATTAGTTATAACTCTTCCATATAAATACGAACAAAACAAACTACTTTTGACATTGTTTCACTACTGGGCAAATCAACTGCCCAAACTGGCAGGTCCGTCTGTATTATAACAAAACCAAGGTGAAAGTATCAAGGCGGATATGCGCCTATTACTAAATATTCATAAATTATATCCTTTAAAACTAAAGGGACCATACACATTTCAGTACATTTTTACAACATTTTTCAGATCCCGTAGATACCCGCAATTAAGTCTAAAAATAGGTGATCGGTAGTTATGACAACAATATGGTATCCATGACGTTGTTTTGGTGTGGGTTTTTTTTTTTTTTTTTTTTTTTTTTCACTGCTTTTTATAAAGGAAACTCGTTTGTTAGTTCTACGGTCACTTTCAAGCATCAATATGAGATATTGTTTACTACTCTGTCCTGTCATCCAATCAAGTGCAAACAATCGTCAACGTGTTTGCGTGAGAATTTAATTCCATGGCAATTCAGAATGTGGTGCAAATACGACTTGTGTAACTCTCATAGAGTGGTTTGCAGTCGGGGTTAGGAATTGCTGATTTCCTGTCCACACTGTGCCCCATAGGTGCATCATCTGTGATCAACACCGTTGACTGGAGAGTCCTTGATTCGTGAAGTGCTTTGTCAAGTACTCCAACAATGACAAGTCATAGCGGACTGGATTTATCGCTCAAGTTTCGGCACACAAGAGCAAATTAAATACCAAATGTTGGAACAGATTGTAGCAAATTGTACAAAGATGATTATACTGACGTGCTCATGTGTTGTTTATCAAGTTTCCTTCCACGTAAACCAATTAAAAGTTGACGTATTTCATTAATTTGGGATTAAATTTAAGAGGGAAGAAGTTTAGTGTAAAGTAACATGACACGTAATGGACGGATTATTACTTATGTTTGAATGTTCTCGTTGCAGATGGGCAATGATACAATTTGCCAGGTCAATAACAAGCAAATGTGTGTATTTTCATTTTAGATGTTTTTTTAACTTGAATTAAAAGTGCATCCAGTTCCACGGAATGTGGCTACATATCGTTTTCAATCTAAACATCACACTCCTTTTATCCCAAATCAGGGGTTAATAACTTCTTATTTGTTACTTATAAAAACGTAAGATGTATAAATTAATTTTATCTGCGTTTGTTAAGACCAGAAATTAGAGTTATTTGTGGTTTGAACTCAAGCACTTAAATTTTCTGCCCTGACTTTGCTGGCCTCGGCCTTCGGGATATCCGCCCTTCAATATGCATTTTGTCCATTTAATTCGGATAATTTAATTTAAATGGCAGAACCTATCTGCTCAAACTGATCACAAAATAATTATCAAAATCACCAATGATACGCGATGTGTATATATGTGTACAGCACCACTGACTGTCACACCAGTTGCTTTTACACTTTATTTTACGCTGGTTTGAAGCTAGTATAGACGCTGATCAAGACGATTTCTGGATTTCTAAATGAAAACGTGATTTTGAAGAAAGAAAAGAGGCTCCGGGCACATTGAACATTGTTTAATGAGTAACTTGCGCTTATCTGGAGATACCAAAATGTTATCCATCTTCATTTATTCATGACAAGGCAAATTAGAAAATCTATTGGTAGGAAAAGGGAGAAGACCGAGGCACCACTCGGTGCAGTTATGGCGAACAATCATGCTCACAAAAACAACTGTCGGTTGGATTTTACAAATTCATCTACTGGGAAGAACTCAAAAAAGGAGAAAAGGAAGAAGGAACGGACTGTGTTTTTTATTGAACCTCCGCCCCCGAAAGAACAGGTGAGTTATTGTGTGGATCTAGCGTTATATTTTAGTTTTGTTCCAAGCGTTCATCAGATTGTGACGTGATGAAGTCGAAGGGATCTTTTCTTGAAGTGTTGAAGTAGGTAGTTCTAATGATAATTAACAATCTATTTTGGGTATTTATAATACTGTTATCTCCTTGCTTTTACCATTTTTAATGGCAGCATAAACTCTTCAGGATTATGAATATTTAAAGTGCATTGGAGACGTTGTTCATGCTTCACTGCGCCTGTAATTTAGGTTCCTATTGGTTTCATGTCATTCAGCGAATGGGCGAGGTACCGGTAGTGTGTACAAGCTATCGTGTATATTTATATATACCGACGATTGCTATACGAGCATATACACCACCTCATAGTGGGGGAAAGAATCTTAATTGAATTAAGAGTCATTTACATGCTGGCCAACTCCTTGTTAGTAAATCGGCACGTCTTTGTGAAGACCAGTGTTGGCACGGAAGGGGTGAATCGCAAGTCAGACGTTCGTCCAGCTCTTGCTGTAAGCAAGGTGGGCTGACCTACACTACCTTACGGTGTTGGCGTGTGGTGCCCGAGGGCTACACACCTCGATTCTCAGGCCACACGTCCACAACTCACCAATGCATCTCCTCGTCATCTATCAAACCACAACATCTTTCTCAATTTAACACCTCCCGCCCAGCAAAAAAATCATTTTTACGTTTTGCAAAGTCAAAGCTATCAAGTTGCTTTATATCCGATGGAGAGACGACAAGCCAGAGATAATTAACAATCCTTTGGGATCAGCGATCAATTTAACAGCGATATCAACCCCCTTTTTTACTACACACGCAAATAGCGGAACTCGTTTGAGTTTGTCACCACTTTTTGTGAAGCTGAAAGTTGCGGGTTTTCATCCAGCTGCACGACCTATCTTGCTGGGAGGAGGCTACGCTATACGCACGTATCACAACCGACCTACGTCAATACCTCCTCATTCACCAGCCACATTTGGACTTATCAAGTTGGATTCCGCTGACTTCTAGCTGGGAGATGGTGTTTGTAGAGAAGACCCAGTCTGATGTGACAGGAGGGTATTAAAGACTGAGAGAAATAATGTCTGAGGCACCACCTATCACTGAGAAACCCTTGTATCTGAGGACGATTCCTCATAACCGAGGACATGGACACGGACATGGGGGTCATGGAGCAAGAAGAATGTCTGTAAGTTACCACAAAATCAGATATTTCACACCCAATGGTGCAGTCTGTACAGCGTTCATAACAAAATACCCATACACTAACGCCATGTTCACACCACAGAGGGAAAAGTGTTGTCTTGATTCGGATTTGGATAAATGTTTGTCATGGGATCATTGATATAATTAGCGGCGTTATTGAATTGCTAATTGAGTTTGGTGAGCGTTTGAACAAACATTCAATAATGTGTTTTTGTTTTGATAGTCGCTATTTTAATCACTTCCAATATATGTCTTGCATAAGATGGATACGTATAATGCAAAGCTGACCTTCAGCTGCCAGGTTGTGAGATTCTGGTAACACCATATTATCAACACTGGAATTGTTTGATTAGAACTCAAACATGTCCAATGGCAACTGAGGTGCCTGAGCATGAATTAATTACAAACAAGTCATCGTTATTCAATTTCACAATTTAAGAGCACGAGGTAAAACTTCACTTCTAGAAAGTCGTTTTAAACATTATTTTTCACAAACTTGTAACTGAATGCACAAAGGTGTAGCGACTCCCCGAAATACCTTTAAACGGGTATTTAATGTCACAAATGGCTCAACATTTCATTGCTGGTTTGTGTACTTAACTTTAAAATGCCCATATGTTACGGGGAAAACATTCACTTTTTTGTGCAGTATATTTCGCGACAAGCTACATTTTATTTCAACCTAAACGTGATTTCATGCACTCGTATATTTAAATTCAGTGTGACAGATCGAGTTTTGACTATGTATGGAAAAAAACATATTTGTGAATTGGAAGCTTCGAGAAATGTAAAAGAAAAGGGATAATAGTGGCCACGAGCCTGATTAATTTGTTTACATGGCGTATGAATCTAGTATTGCCCCTGGAACTCGTGCGTTGAATTTGTGTTCCAGCTCTGCTTTTTTTTTTCTTTTCTTTTTTAAGTTGATGTCATTTTCTCATAATTTGTTAACAACATGTGCGTTTGGATTAGTTTTTGCTGCTTCGATTGTGTTCAGTGACGTGTGCAATTGTATTGCAATAAAACAAACTCTTTATTTGTACCGAGAAGGTTTGACCATTCGAACGCCATGGCCCACTTTTCATTTGATTGAGTACCCTCATGATGTTCTGATAGTAGAATCAAGCCAAGATCGACCTAATAATAGAAGATTCCTCGGGCAAGACACGCTATCTTCTTGTGGAATCTTAACACCAATGAGAGCATTTCATTGGTAAGATTATTAATGAATGAACCAAGCAAGGGCTGATGGTCGTGTCGTACAGTTAAAGGTTTTATTTTAATGAAATCAAATGTTGAGTTGACCGACGGGAAGGATTCGATTTACATTAATGCCTTCTGAGAATTGTACACTTTAAAGATCAGCGGCTTATTTGTTGATATAGTTCATTTTCCCCCAGTACTTTCTATTTAAAAAAAAATCCATCTTAACAGCAAAGACATGTTTACAACTTGTTTCTGAGAATCAAGATGCACAGTCTTGCAAGAACTAGTTTCGTGTATGTCAGAAATATTGATTATAAAAACAATCTGAAAGATGACTCGGTTGGGATTTTAACCTACGACGGACCTTAGAGTCTACCTCACCTCATAAAAAAATGGCATTGTCCCTTGAGAGTTAGATTATTATTTTACACAATACAGTTTGAAGGATTGTGTCATCCTGTTATAAATATTAAGGAATGTTACTGATTATCATTAGCTTATATTTGTGACATACACACGGGCAAGCCTTTTTCAATATTGGGGTTTCTGCTTGGCACTACGCGTGAGTAATCGGTATAGGCTGAGCAGGTGCTGGCCGAACAATGTTTTCATACTCGACCGGCTCGGATTGCTTTGGGCCAGGCCGACTCAGAGGAAATACTTGCCCGGCCGAACGGGCTGATAACTCCATGAAATATTGCCCCGCGTTGTCGTTTTATGACTCCCTATAGACCGATGCTTCCCAAGTTTGTTGGTTTCGCTGTTAATTAACATCGAGGTGTATTGCAAAGGTGGTTGCTTTCAAATACGAGCCGAAGATATTGGATTTTACATTGGAATCAACATTGTCTTCCTTTATGAGTTGACCATCTGTTTACGATTGTCATTTTTCAATAGGCTTAAATAAATTATTAGTTAAACTAAATCGAGTTCGTGACCTGACGTACTGAAGTCGGTTTTACAGTACAATAATATTTTTTTTTCAAATCCAACCTGCAAACCTAATTTAGTTTTTGCAAATATGTATTTAAATAATAGAATTCAAGGAGACACTTTCAGATAATTTTGTTTTGTTGGAGTGCAGTTGTTGTGACAGTAGACTGCTTGTCTTAAATTGACGGATTATTTTGTCATGATCGTAACATTCTAAATTTAGATCTAACTAGATTAGGGCTGATTGTGTTTCTCCTGAGTGACGACGGCGCATATAGCGTGTCATTACGGACTTTTAGGTCGGAAAATGATTGCAACAACTGGTGACCAGAGTAACTTATTGCTCATAGGGTAATAGTAAAACTGAATCAAACGCCAATTTCAAGAAAACAAGTATTAGTTCGGTTAACTTTCTTGGGTCGATTTAGACTGAAAAAAAAGGGTAAACAAATGCAACAGATGTGTTTATTTTTAATAGTTATATCCACACATTCTGGTCAGAAATAATGTTATTGGAAATTTTTTCGCATATTTACATTTATGTATATAATTGATTAAATAGTGCGGTAGGTAAGCACCCCGGATGTATTTTGCCCTGACATTTTCGATTTTTGAGGGTGAATACTGAAACAAGATCCTTTATCTAATCATTGTTGTAACTCAGACACCATGTGGACATGTCTGCGAAACATTCAAGTGTAGCCTGATTCATAAAATGTATCCCGGGCTACATCGGGGGTACAGGGTAGGGGCTACAAAGTTTAGGTCTGGGCTACATTAAGGTACAGGGGTTTGGCTACACTGAGTCCCAGTTTACCTTGGGTACAGCTGGGGCTACAATTAGATTTGGGCTACATTAAGTAAGGTACAGTGATTTGGCTACACTTAGTTCCGGTTTACGTTAGGTACTGCTGGGGCTACAATTAGATTCGGGCTACATTAAGATACAGGGATTTGGCTACATTTAGTTCCGGTTTACCTCAGGTACAGGGCTGGGCTACGTTTAGGTTTGGGTTACGTAGATTTGGCTACATTTAGTCCCGAGTTACCTTAGGTACAGGTTTAGGGCTACATTTAGCTTTGAAATACATTTAGGTGCTACACACACGTGAGAGTACAATATTTACATTAGTTATTCAATAGAATTATCTGGAATTTCTAACATCTGGTGTCTGTAAAAATATACCCCTCCTTTTTATGACAGCGTGTAGCATTTGGAAAGATCGTTCGTCGTCCTATAAACACATAATATCAAATATGCCTAATTAAAGTGATTTCAACACAAACAAGAACACATTAAAAAAAACTTTAATCTCATTTATTCTACGGCTTGATTATGTTTGAGCACTGAGCAGTTTGACCTTAGTAAAGGGGTTCAATATTCTGACCTGAGACTTCCAAGAGTGCAAGCAGGTGGATTTGAAATGAAAATGTGTCTCGTCAAAATTAAACGTCTTTATGATTTTCTCTTCAAGACGCAATAACATAAATTCGGACTGATGTGGTATGGTTTTTTTTTTCTACAATGCACGAGCTTCTTTTGCACATAACTTACAATGCTTGCACTATGCAAGGCAGTTACCATTTCTAAGGCAACTCACATTTTGCAGGGTAGCCAATAACGGACATGTTTTCGATCTTGTGGCCTAAAATGAAATAGATTGGTAAAGTTACGATGTAATACTGTTTGAACGCTATTTTTTTTTTTTCAATTCCAATATCCATCTAAATACCATAAAACCTTTATGGTGTGTTTATATTACCCCCCCCCAAAAAAAAAAAAAAACAACAACAACAACAACAACAACAACAACAACAGTTGATACCCTTAAATGCAGGGTATACTTTGGGTTATTTTCATAGACCAATCATTACTTAGTGTACCCCCAACATATGCATAAAATAACAAACCAGTGGAATTTGGGGCTCAATTGGTCATCGCTTCTTCAAGAAAATAATGAAGAAAAACCACCCTTGCTGCGTAGAATTGTTTGTTTTTAGATGCTCGGCCGAGAAAGGCTTCATGCCTGGAGCGTTTCTCAGATTCAAATTTGGGGGTGAAAAATTACCTCTTTCTTAATACATTGCTTCAAAGGGTGTCGTTTCTAACAATGTTATAATTATAACATCGAAAGCGTTCTAGTGCTCCTTAGCAAGTAAGTTTGTATGGTAATAGACCGTGCAAGTCTCGCGCGTATTCGAACATTTTTGGGACCACTGTGGTCCCACGTACATTGCTTTAACGCGTTAAAGAAACAAACTCACACGCTTTAACGGATCCCAATGTTCGAATACGCGCGAGACTTGCACAGTCTATTAATTGTTGGAGTAATTAGCAAAGGTGTAAACCCTCCCTTTAAAAGTACACTAAAGATGTTTATATTTCTGGAGAGTTTGCAGTTACGTGCGCACGTCCAGCACGTGCATTTATCCAAAGTTTTGTAGTTCAACTGCCCCCATCGCTTACCTTACTGAATTGCTGTACTAAAAACCAATTCGATCACAAGCTTTTAATGTTCGTGATATGATCAAAACAGAAAGAGCTGCAGTAAATATAGCCTTTCTGGAATAAATTATGCAGGCGTTTGAGCCCCACGCGCGAAAGAACAATAGTGCTTATGGGGCTGACAACACCAGATGTATGAACTGGTCGCTTTTCACACAACACCCGAGTATTTTGGTAACTGTTTCATTTGAATACAAACTTATCTTGTCAAGACAATTTATTCAATGCTAAATCAGGACATATAGCAGCCGTTAATTATGAATCTGAATCTGAACCCAACAAATAGAAATTGAAAGGAAGTTTATCTTTATATTGAGGTTATAGCATAACATAGTGTCCGATTGTCAATCTCGAAAGGACATAAAATAGCCGTCAACTTATTCACCATTATGAACAAAAATTAAAAAGGCGGGGGGGGATAATCTTTATATTGGGACTATAAAGTACACAAATCAGTATCCAATTTTCAATCTGGAAACGACATATAACAGCCGTCAAATTGATTCTGAAATTACCAATGAAAAATGAAAGGCCCTGGTGAGGAAAACCAAGGCTTTAAGACAAAACAAAAATGTCTGGCCGGCTAATAAAACAGCAAACGACGAAATTGTGATGGCTGTTTGTGGGCGGCTGTTTTGTTAGTGTGAACTACACGACTTCCATTCAGCATACAGCACTTAGGTTGTGAAGACAGACACCTGAGTGACTGATCCAATAACACATGGCCGTTAAGACTTTCTCAGATTTGTAATATTTCTCTACATGGACACAGTCAGCTTCAGCTGTATGTTGATAAATCCGCTGCCTTTTGGAGGATTAATATGACAAAAACAGCGGTGAATACTAATAATAGATGGGATTTTTGGGTGTTCATAGTGCCGACATTTTTTTTTTTTTCATTTTTGAATGTGTGTGATCTTTTTGTTTGAACGGATTGATTGCTTGAATTTCAGAACGATTTGTAACAATATTGAGTATGACTTGTGTTGGATTGGTATCTGCCCACAGTGTGTATTGTTTAACGAGTGTACTCTGTTGGAATTTCGGGAAGGGCAGTGTTATGAATTACATTGTTCACTTTTAGGGATTGTATACGCGCTGCCAACGAGTCAACGATTGTCCATTGGCTTTCTGGAGAAAGATCACAATGCAATCGCAATTTTTCTGCAGGCTTGGTTTCTTACGGGTGTAGAGTATTTCCACGGTTCACCTCACAATGTACTGTACTTTTAAAACTCAAATGAAGAAATTGCAAGGATTTGCTCGGTAAAAAAGGTGCATAAGAACTTAAGATTTCTATGGAAATTAAAGTCACAATTTACTTACAAATATAAAGTTAAACAACTACATGGAAATCGACTGGATACATTTTAAATAATTCTGGATTGAACAAAGAGAGCACACGCACGTTAATCTGGAGGTCGCAGGTTCAAGTCCCGCTCTTGTCAATTTTTCTTTGCTCAACCCGAAAGTATACATACTTTTTTAAGTAAAAAAAAAAAGTAAAACAATACTGTTAAAAAGCAATAATAAAATACATGTATAAATAATCATTTCTCCCATACCCTAAGTTGGTGTTTTTGACAAGATAATCCTTTTGGGAAATCTTCGTAAGCAGTGAGTTTATCAATTTATAAATGTGTTTTTTTAAAGGTGTCCAAACTTGATATAATCTTCTTCTTCTTTTTTTTTAGAATGATCAAGATTTTCCCAACCTCGTCCGGTGAACACTAAGCCAGAGTTACCGTGTCTTTATTGTTTGGTACACTACCCAGTACACTGCCTCTTATATTATGTATGCCAAAATTGACTACAAATTAATTTAAAGCTGAGTCGAGCTCCGTTTATAAGTTCAGCTGACATTTGTGCAGCGGATATCTGCATGGTATATCTTTAATTAGGAGAAATGCAAAGGGTGAGCCAAGCCAGTAATGAAGAAATCACCAATCATACCGGGCATGGTTGGGGAAGGCTGGCTTCATTGCATGACTGATCATAGAAGGGAAGTGTGGCACGGACCTGTGCCAACTAGTTATGGCATCATGAATAGAGATGTATTTTCATATAAAACAAGGTGTAGCCTACTTAAACGATGGTCGGGGAAACTTTAAAATAACACATTCTAAATCAATCTCTAGATAAATACACCTTAGTGTTGATACTAGAAATTACTTATAGTTGAAATTCTTTATTAACTATTTACTCTGTGCTATCTGAAGGAACACAAAATATCAGCAAGAGTACCCTATTATCAAATCAGAGAAGCAGATCACAGAATATCATTTATTTATTATTAATTTTTTTCATCTGAGTTTGATTGTGAACAGTTCTTTCAACAATATCTGGAGTATGACGTATCATAAAGTACGCAATATAAAAATCATCTTCCAACATTTGTTATTATGCTGTTATGCACAAAGTCAATTCTCCATTATGAGTCTACAAACAAAGGTCAGCTCCCCCCCCCCAAAAAAAAAAACCCTCGGTTTGGTTTCATTGGCGGTATGGATGGAAAATAAGATGGTTCCTAAACGCCTACGTTTCACTTCTAGTAATCCTTAGTGACAGATACTTGGAATAAATTCAGTATGTTGATTTGACGAACAATTCCCCGCTTTGCATAATTGGACAATACCTGGCTGGTTTAATTGGCCTTATCGTGTACCCGTACGATCATTTTGGGTAAAACAAAAAAAATGCCAAGACTATGAATTTGGCCTTCAGTATCTGTGTACGTAGATAGAAGCTGACATTCGAATAACTAATTAAATAACATATGCTTGTGGGCAGTACCAAGCCATGCATTGCGTTGTGTGTTGTGATACAGTATACATTTATCATTAATATGCTTTTTATTAAATCTGATTAGTGAAGAGATTTCAGATCTGCACCGCTGCTGTCGTGTGTAATGTACAGACCGATTTATATGCTTTATTTACCGCTATTGCTGAACCCAAATCTCCGCTCACCCGACATTTTGTCTACTTTTAATTGGTTTGCTTTTTTCGAAAATTTGGAGGGGAAATATAATACTTAATACAAAACACTTAAATTGTTCTAAAACAAAATCGTCCGTTTTGTACAAATGTATTTTGTACAAATGTATTTTCACTGATTGAATTTAAGACTGGTTTACCTAAAAATAGACCACATATCGGACATTAGATGACTCATTATAAGCTGCACTTTACCGATACAGCGATATTTATCCCCAGGTTTGAAGCAAACAGTAGAATTGAACAGGACAGATGGGTCGGTACCTAACATTGATTCCAGATAAGCTTCACATCATACATGACGGATCTAGCCGATCCGATCAGATTAGATGCGATTAGCTGATTACATCTCTCTTTCATGCTTACCCATACCCCTTCTTCAAAGTAAATTGCCGTTATGATGCGCATGCGCCGTATAATTGCTTGCCAAGGGTAAGACCTGACAGCAGAATCTATAATAAATTGATAAAGAAGGCTTATTGTTAATTAATGTGGCCTGTTTCTGAATTAATTTGGCAGACATCTATAGGTCACTGTAATAAACTTCCCTGCTCTGCTATAAGGACCCACAATCTATTTACAGCCATTGATGATTACCACGAGTTCCACACACATTTAGGACAGTTTGAGCTGGTATTTTTTAAGCCGAAAAGGGGTACTAAAAGAATTAGACAAGAGTCAGTTTGAATCTGACTTGGTTCCATGCTGAGCCAAGGGTGGGTCTGGTACTAAGATACTGCGACGAAAGTCAGTTTGAATTGAATCGGTTTGATGCTGACCCAAGGGTGGGTCTGGTACTAAGATACTGTGACGAGAGTGAGTTTAGGTCTGACTCGGTTCCTAGCTGACCCAAGGGTGGGTCTGATACTAAGATACTGTGACGAGAGTGAGTTTAGGTCTGACTCGGTTCCTAGCTGACCCAAGGGTGGGTCTGATACTAAGATACTGTGACGAGAGTGAGTTTGAGTCTGACTCGGTTCCTAGCTGACCCAAGCGTGGGTCTGGTACTAAGATACTGTGACGAGAGTGAGTTTGAGTCTGACTCGGTTCCTAGCTGACCCAAGGGTGGGTCTGATACTAAGATACTGTGACGAGAGTGAGTTTGAGTCTGACTCGGTTCCTAGCTGACCCAAGGGTGGGTCTGATACTAAGATACTGTGACGAGAGTGAGTTTGAGTCTGACTCGGTTCCTAGCTGACCCAAGGGTGGGTCTGATACTAAGATACTGTGACGAGAGTGAGTTTGAGTCTGACTCGGTTCCTAGCTGACCCAAGCGTGGGTCTGGTACTAAGATACTGTGACGAGAGTGAGTTTGAATCTGACTCGGTTTGATGCTGACCAAAGGGTTGGTCTGGTACTAAGATACTGTGACGAGAGTGAGTTTGAATCTGACTCGGTTTGATGCTGACCAAAGGGTTGGTCTGGTACTAAGATACTGTGACGAGAGTGATTTGAGTCTGGCTCGGTTTGCTGCTGACCCAGGGATGGGTCTGGTCCTCCAAAGGTACCGGGACAGAGTCAGTTTGAATGTGACTCGTTATCCCCTTGACCCAGGGATGGGTCTGGTACCTTGATCACAGTCACTTTTATTGACACTCTCTTGAAACCCGAAGCAGTGCCAGTTTGACAATGATTAGTATTGTGAAACTCTATTGGGAGTTAAGAATGAACTTGTGCCATACATACCAAATAGGGGTGGGTGGACCCGCGGGTCAGTTTTTAAACATATCGGTCTGGTCTGATCTACGAAAATATAGCTTCTTTCTTGATACAAGACACGTCCGTGTTTAAATGTTAGTACAGAAATCAGCCAGGGGAACGCCTCCTATAAAACAAACATAAACATCATCCGCACGAAGGAGTAAAAACTTATAGCGAGGAGAGAGAGCAAGATGCTTGTTTCTTAACCAGGTTATGATAACAGCTAGCTGGGCGGATGAGCTGACGTGTGATGAGAGGCTGATGTTTATGCGGTTCTGTCGTTGCAGCATGCTTTGATACCTCCGGGTGTAGTACCCGATGGGGGGATTCACGTAGTGGTGGAAGTTTTCGTTTTGTGTAAATCCCGAGGGGTGAGTTTTTACCTCAATACGCCGAGTTGGATTGCGCAGTCATGGCTACCGCGACATATGGATGCCCGAGGGTGTGTCAGGGGTTCAATCACAAGGTGTGACGAATCATGGACGACTACACAGTACCTTCATAATGCTCGTCACGTAACGTCATGACATCACAATCGAAAAGAGTCTTAGATTTGGCCATAGAGTAAGGGTTGGAACATAGAGCAAGGCTTGTTCAAGGAGCAAGGGTTTGACCATAGAGCAAGGGTTTGACTATGGAAAAAGGGTTTGACCACGGAGCAAGGGTTTGGCCATGAAACGAGGGTTTGACCACAGAGCAAGGGTTTGACCACAGAGCAAGGGTTTGACCATGAAACAAGGGTTTGACCATGGAGGAAGGGTTGGGCCATGGAGGAAGGGTTGGACGATGGAGGATGGTTGGACTACTGAGCAAAGTTTTAACCTGTCATGTTGATAAATGTAATCAGTCAAGACATAGAGGTCATTTTCAACAGTCTCAATCAGCATCATATGCCTCGGTATACACTTCGTTGTGTATGGCATTGTAGATTGTATCAATCCTGAATAAGTAAGTTAGTTCTAACTCGCTTGGACACTGCGATTGCACAACGGCGTTTGCGAAGTTACCTTCCAATGAGGAGCAGGCTTTTGTTACTTCAGTCACTTTGGAATTGTGTGCATTATGCATGGAACTTATGAAGCAGCTGTCGTAATACTGACGCCTGAGACTACCTAGATCCCTGGTTTCGAGATGTCCATTATAATCCGCTTTAGGGTATCATCTAATTATTTCTTTAGTTAATTAAAAAAAAAAATCACACTAATCTCTAGTATATAAATGCGAGCGATTGGCCGGACGTTTGGACCCTAGCAACTCTTTCTCAATTGCAAACACAACATTTGAGAAATTATGCTACAAACATTAGCTGTGGTCATTTGTAAGTTGAAATAATTTGACCTTTTCCAAACCATACTGCAATCATAATAGACCATAATTTATTAACGGATTGAAAAGTATCATTTGGCTGGATAATCTGGGGCAATCTGGATGCGTTCCAAATCCACGTATTAATTTGTCATCCTGATGACGACATGAAGACGCCTGGGTACCAGATCCAAACACAAAACACAGAAGACTTGAGTGAGGTATAATTTGAACACGTGATCTCGGATTATACCATCTGAGCTATCAAGTCTTATACGGCTTGCTGTTCGTCAATAAATTAGTCTTGATTTATGGCCGCTAGTCAGACGCCCCTAAACCCAATTCATACAGCAAGATCAACCCTGACTCCGCTGAATGAGGGAAGCATGTCCCAGAGTATCATTTTGTTACTAATGTATCATTCTTTCATCTTAGTTAACTGTGAACTGCTACTATAATGATGGCCCCATCCCAATGAACTACCGATTGACTGCACTTGCGTGTCGTGGCTGAGTGGATAAGATCACTGGACTCAAGCTCTGGTTTTTCTATCAGCAGAGTGTGGGTTCGAGCCCCGGTCGTGACACTTGTGTCCTTAAGCAAGACACTTAACCATGATTGCTTCGTCCTTCGGATGGGATGTAAAGCCGTTGGTCCCGTGTGTTGTGTAACGCACGAAAAAGAACCCAGTGCACTTATCGAAAAGAGAAGGGGTCCGCCCCGGTGTTCCTGGTTTGATCGGCTGCATATTGCGCCACAGCACCTTGTAAACCATTACAAGGTGCTATGTAAAGGAGTAGGTCTCATACTTCAAAAGTAGCCCCAAATACCTTGCAGGAAATACTGAATGTTAAGCGCTTAGAGGCTGGCCTGCAGTAGGCGCTATACAAATACAATATATTATTATTATTATTTTCACCGTCTGTCACTATTTTACATTTTTTTAAAGGGCTTTGAACCTCAATTAATATTCAAAAACACAGCAGTCAAAATGACATTGACCGTGGACATGATTACGTTTATGGTGCATAATCATTTAACTTCACCGGATGACATGCGATGACACAATGTGAAGCTCAACAACACATGGGGAATTTCTTGTTGAAAAATATCACACGCACACACACACGCACGCAACCTTACGGATCCGGTTTGTGGGGTACTGCTATTGTTGTTCTATTGTTCCCTTTTCTAAAGAATTCCCTTGTGGGGCCCAATTGTTCCTATTGAAATTGCCTTGTGGGGTCCATTGTTCCATTGTTAAAAGTACCCTGTAAGTTGGCATGTGTAAGGGCAATAAAGTGTGTAAACACCTCCAATCGGGGACCTCCTATTGTCCCTCTTTTGTTTGTACTTTAACTTTTTGGCAACAGCTCCCATTGGTTTTGTACACAATTTCCAACTGGGGACCTTTACCCAACCGGGGACCCTATTGTCCTCTTTTGTTATAGGTCCCCGGTTTGAATGTGAAAACAAACTCACGCACACCTTCTATGTTTTGAATCCCTGTGGAGACATCTTTTGTTCTTTCCTTTGTCCCTGTAGTTAAGCACCTCCCATAGACTTTGTACACTAAATTCCTTGTGGAGCACCCCAGTCTTTAAAATTCCCCTTGTGTTCCCTTTTCTGTTTTGTTCTCGGTCTCCATAAGGAAGTGAATATGAAATCACCCACACAAATCGGCAGCAAAAGGGTATAGTTACACTTAAATAGAACGAAGTCTTTATTCTATAAAAGGAATGCATCCCGAAAGGCCGCTACAACAATGTAGACGTCATTATACGCATGCCTTATTATGCTAATGACTTCATTAACATACACAATGCACCAATACATTGTATAACATTGCATTTTTTACCTTCTGAATTACCAATTAAGGTTCCATTCTCATTTTCTCGCCAGCGCAAATAGGTCGAGGCCTCTTTCAAAATTGAAATTTCACCTTTATGAGATGTTTAATAATGAATTAGTTTCAGCAACCAATAGAAACCGCACTGTAACAGCTATAACACTAAGAGCACAAGGTTGTCTATGCGCTAACAACATTGTGCTTCAATTTAAATGAACTTAAATTGAACATTTATTTCTACCGAGTAGTCTTTTGGAAAAATGGAATGGTAACCATTGTCAAACGTAGGATATCACCTATCGGACAGTAGAGGGCGTTCCTATGGCCCCACAGACAGATTTGTTCTAGCTGTACTTAATTATAGCGTGACAAGTTATCCAAATTGCTCAGAGACCGTCAATTATGTATAACATGCAACCATTTAGAAATGTTTTGAAAAGACAATGCGCTACCAATCGCCATACCCCCATAGGAATGCGTGTAATGAATTAGCACAGTTTACGTCCAGGCCGCCGGATGCTGTGTATCATTAATTGTTGATAACAAATTCAGCACGCAAATGTGCTGAACACTGCTGGCGCATTAAAAATTAAAGCACATCCTACACTCGTGAGATCCTTTCAATTTTATTAAATAGACGGTAGTGTTTAGGCTGCATTTTCGCGTAAACATAGCAGTTGGGAGTGCAGCGATACATTGGATTGGTCTGACGAAGCAGCAAGAACAAAACTTATCAATTCGACTAATGTGGTCTATTTATTCATTTGGAATCAGCTATCAATTCATGTTATGTCATCCCTTTTTGTAACTGAATGCATAGACTCTTAATTTACTGTGAAATAAGTAATATAGTATAGAATAAAACAACAATGAAACTGTGGACACACGCTAAGGTAGAGAGGAATTTCTTGATTGTAACTATCTTTTATGGGATCCCTTGGTCGACCGACTCACGAGTCCCTTCCGGCCCTGGGCCACCATCGTCTGCTTTGTCGTCATGACTTGCTCCAACCATGCTCCAAATCGCCCGCTGCTCTATACATTTCTGGGGTTGCATATTAAAGTCTATGTACCTCTGAATAATTGAGGCAAAAAATTATAATGTAATTGTGGCGTGCAAAACAGGAACTACTGGCGTTCAGGGATCGCTGTTTATTCTCCACTGGATAAAATGTACTCAATGGAAATACGAAGTATTCGGCTCAAAGGGATAGATGAAACTCATTCCTTTTTATTTCATTTTTTTCTGGTCAGTTTGTGGAAATTCGTTCAGACCTTTTCTGAACGTATTTCTTCCTCTTCGTTTTGACTTCAAAAGTCGTACACATTTTAGATGCTTTCTTTGATTGATAGTATGATCGAATGATATCGAACAGCATTTTTCACGGAAATATTTATACTTATGAATACATATTTCATTCATATAACCAAATATGATAAATATTGGAAGATATTATTGTTTTCATTAAATAGTTCGTTTTCGTGTGCTACTATTGTTTGTTTGACATCCCCCCCCCCCGCTAACATCAATTTTTCCCCCTACATCATGAAGTACACGTTTCTCTCTTATATTAATAATTGGTGTTCTTTCAATTAATTTATAATCCTACACGAAAAAAAAGTCGAGGAAAGAACAATGGACCTGATGCACATGGCGTCTTTTGAGTAGGGCGCCCTAGGCTACCTAGAGGTCAAAATAAGGTTGCTCATTGGTTCATTCAGTGCGCTGCGCGTACAATATGTGCGTATAGTTCATTGTTTTATCGTTGTTTTACCACTAAGATGGCGGCGTGATGACGTCAATGCAATGTCATTTGTGCGTTTGGTTTGAGCAGGTCAATTTTACGCTTCAACTCTGTTCAATGATAGGAGGCGACATGTCTTTTGATAGGTCAGAGACTGTCATTTTTGGAACAATTGTATTTTTCTATAGTCTCATATAGTTGGCTATTGGCTTTTGTATCACATCAAAATTAGAAGCTTTGAGTAATTCAATGAAATGATCGGAAGTTTATTGGCATTCGTCATTTTGTATTTTATATTATTGTACTTTTATTACCATGTTTTCGTACAATATGGAGTGAGACAGTTTAAAAGAAATACATATCTGGGCTTCCTTGTCCCCATCAATTTGATTGTACATTTATAGCAGACAGTTTGGGAAGCATGATAAGATCATGCAAATTTCGTATGAAGTATGAAACTCACTGATAATACAAAACAAACTAGGTTCATCCAACGCCATCAGCAACAAAGGAAAAACAAGATAATCAACGGCAATAAATTAGCAAGAACAACTGTCAGATTCGAAGATCACATATCGGTTGTGACAAAGACTATTGGAGACAAGTTGAACCATTCCAAGGATCAATACGGTTCTTCTAAGAACCATAACCGATAACGGTTCCTGTACAAAAGAACTGTTATAAAAATAAATCACACAAAAGGGATAGAAAGATTATAAGCATGGATGCATGGTGCACTGCAAACATAAGAGAAAACTTGTGCAGTATTCTGTGTAACTCTGTCATCAGATATAAGCAATTTCACTTCAATTCAAACTCAAATTTATTTCCATACTTAACGAAAATTTCCAGACAGTACACAGCTGAAACATTTTAAAAAGTAACCAAAAAAGGGCATTATTTACAAAGCAGAAAGTGAAATAAGTACGGAGGCATCATCTAGAAGCCGAGGCTTGTGGTGAGATGCCTGATGGACGGACAAACAGAACGTAAACAGGAACAAGAACGTACTGACAGACAGGTAGAACAAAGACAGACATGGTGAAGATAATAATAATAACAATACAAATAACAACAATAATATAACAATAATAAACATTCAGTTAGTAAAACGAATGTCTCAGCAATAGTCTTGAAATACTCGCCATAACCCTTTAGTTACAAAAATGTATGCTTCAAAAGACGCCTCAAGATGAAATGAAGCGTCAAGACCCTTGAGAACTCAAGCTTCCATCTCTACCTTAGATACCATACAAGTATATCTCCCAGGTGGGTCAAGTGTTTTTCGCTGCGTTAAACATTTGTACCAGATCCCATGAACTACATGGTCAGTGTCCTTTAATATTGTGTTATATATTGATTTGAGAGAAAACAAATGACTACATCGGATCAATGCGAACCACAAATCCCCAGGGGGGGAAACGCTTTCATTCAAACGCGAACCTCAAATTACCTGGGATCCAAAAGGGGATGTCATCTTTAAAAATGCCTTTAATGGAACCTAAATGTAGATTAAGCCGAACATGATGATGCGGTGTTTTTGCAGCCTTCAATGTCAAGGACAACGTGAGTCATTCATTATTTTTTACGTCAAAAACTGATTCTGCCTTTGGAGCTTGGATATTGTGGTGTGTGATATTATAAATATAAACACCTCAAGTTTCAATGTTGGACGTTTCTATTGTGTGAAGGTGACAACGTTAAAAACAAAAATTGAATATTATTGAATACCAGCTATTATGCGGGGCTAATACAACGAAGGCCAAACGGTTTAATATAAAATCTATGACCAGCAGGACATCCAATGCCAATACTAAACCGCACAAAATAACATCAAACACCCTGTCACTAAAGTCGCGTTCATTAAAACAACGAGGTATGCAACGTGTGGTAAACAACCACACCCGTACCTACCCGTATTTTTAATACTTCATGATAAAAATAACATTGACCAAACACTCGACAGGGATTGTGCTTTTACAACCGCTTCAGACGCCACCTTGCAAAGCGGACTTAGCATAATAATTAGCTTTTTAAGTATGTACTTTCCACTGACTGGTAAACAATTTTGCTCACAGGTTATTGCAATTAAGTAGGATTCCCCACTCCACGCAGCATTGAATTGAGAGGAGGCAGTAGGCGAAAATTTTTGACATCTTAAGGCAACACATGGTTAATGAGATAAAAGTAGGACTCTATATTGAACATAAGAGCCATGTCAGTCGGAGCATTTTATAGGCAACCCGTTCCAGGCAATCTCCAAGACGAAAACAAAAAACACTCACGTGTCAATTTCCACGTACGTTTCTTGGGGACAGTAAGATACTGTTAAAAAAATGTATTGTACAGCCGAAGTGTTCCTGGTGCATACAGTGCAGTAATTGGTTGCCCCCAAGTTGCTTGTTAAAAACGCCCTGTTGCGACAACGCCACAAGACCGACAAATTCCTCGAACTCGTACGGCTAATACCACAATGAGTAATCTACCCTGGACTCAAGCTCTGGTGTTTCTGATCAGCAGAGTGTGGGTTCGAGTCCCGGTCGTGAAACTTGTGTCCTTAAGCAAGACACTCAACCATGATTGCTTCGTCCTTCGGATGGGACGTAAAGCCGTTGGCCCCGTGTGTTGTGTAACAAACGTAAAAGAACCCAGTGCACCTATATATCGAACAGAGAAGGGGTTCGCCCCGGTGTTCCTGGTTTGATTGGCAGCATATTGCGCCACAGCACCTTGTAAACCATTACATGGTGCTAGGTAAAGGAGTAGGTCTCTTACTTCAAACATAGCTCCACATACCTTGCAGGAAAATACTTAATGTTGAAGTGCCTTGAGCATCACTGAGTGACGGATGAGCGCTATATAAAAAGCCACTATTACTATTATTATTGATATTATTTAATTATTAATATTTATATAATTATTATTATTATAACCCCAGCCCACAGTTGTTTTACTAAACCGCCCACGCTGTACAAATGCTAACATATCACCCTCACTACAAAATATTTTGAATTTTACTGGCCTAAGCAGTGCAGCGTCACTTCTGCTTTTTAAATTCACCATATTCTTTTTATGCACCACTGACCATGAGTAATGGTGAATGCACATAAAGGCTGTAACCCATGAATATTATACAAATTACAGTGTATCCATCTCGTCTGTATAGTGCAATGCCAATTTGCCTTCTGTATATTTATCAACACATGATCGTGAGAAGCAATAAGTTTATAACGACTCTCGACAAAATGTGAATCACTCTAGTATGTGCTTTTGACGGTGATGAAGTGTCACGATGAACTACCATATCTTACATTATCTGTCAATGTTTAATGAAACTAAGTTTCTTTCGCTCTCTCCTGAAGTATACTGCATTTTAAATAACTGGCCTTTGGAACACAAACTTCGGAAGAGAACAAGTTGTGACATAGAGTAGAACCACCGACCAACAAACTGATCACAAAAGCACAAACAAAACCAACTAGTCCATAACGGTAACATATATGCACCCCTTCCTTTGATATTTCATTACGTACATCTTGGGTTCATTGCGTATGTTTTGTATCGGCCAATTACTACTTATTCGCTGTCGTCAGCAATCGGCAGTAGTTTGCTTCGCTCCACAGATAAATACGACAACACTTAGTCGATTCATATTTGCTTTTCTTTGCGTCAATGAACAAGATTAATATCATAAATGAAGTACCACATTTCAGTGTTGCTGCCCTGTCTGTATTCTTTCACACTTGATGTTTGCAGATGTGGTACTTTTTGCAGTATTTGCTCACAGGCCATCCCTTCCGTGTTTGAAAGAAGAAAAAAAATGTTTTTAAATACAGTTACATAAAATGGAAACGGTCATTCCACTTGTGTGTAATTGTCTGTTGCTAGACATTGAAGGCACGATACTGTCTGGCGTTGAGGAAACAGCGAGAAGGCAAGATGGCGTGACCGCCACATCGTCAATTGCAGCACCTCGTTATCTATGGTTACAAATTGACGTTGGGCCTATGATTTGTATAGAGGGAGTATATAGCAGCTAACGAGAACCTTATGGTGGCGGTATCCACGGGTATAAATACTTTGATGATAAGTTGTTTGATCATAAATGATTTATTTGAGTTCATGCTATGTTATGAGAACGTAATGATAGTGTAACACATAAATCTTAATATTATCATATTATAGCTCTTTTGTTGGCGTACATCATCTTAAGCGAACCTTATGGTATTGGTTCCGACGTTCATATCGTGGTATATAGATTCTAAAATACTAACTTGCTTTCATACTATATCTTTTAAGAATCCTGTGGTGTTAAACATGGTTCCCAAAGAACCAAATGCTGTATGTAATTTTTTGTATACTGTATTCTACGAAGTATTATTTATTTGTAACTTCTAAGTGGTTAATAATTATGTTGTCAGACTACGTCTTACACAAAAACCTAATAATAGCGGTTCCAAGAGAACGAAATTATATTATATTATTCATGTTATGTTCCAAATGAATGATTTCCTAAAACACTGCATCTTATTATACTGTCTAATACTAGTGCTTTATTTTATAAGGTGGTTTTTCCGTTTGCTTTTACAGTAGATATTACAATTCCTCGGCGGGATGGCGGTAATAGAGCAGTGTTTGTTAATAATAGTAATAAACTATTTAACATATAACCACTTAATGGAAGTGGTTGCTTGAAAACGAAATACTATTGCGAAAATGTGATGCATTATGTATAAGTGATATCTTGTCAAACTGCACGAATTTGACGGTAGAGGTATCCAGAGACCGAAACCTTGCCATGTTGTGAGTTACATCCTAGATGATTGATTAGTAATGATGCTACATTATATTGGACTTTCTGCAGGCGGTGTTTCCAACACTCGGTTCTTAAGTTTCACTTTAGAGATTCCAGATGAATGATTTGATTAAGCATAAATGATGATTGGTCAATTAGTAATCATTAGAACAATCAGTAATGAGTCCTCCTCCCCCAGCTACACGGGTTTAAATAAAGAACATGTCAATTAATATGTCATTCGCCTCACTATTGCCCTTGAACTTATTCAATAACTAATTAAGTCGGCTCTGAGTAATCTTTTAAAAGTGACTTGAGATATGATTTGTGACGAATTAAGATGCATTATTTATCGTTTACGCCGTCTTTTACACGCAATGGAACGGTCGTGTTATTTGCATCGATGCAATTCTCACAGCGCAAGTTCAGAAATTGTTTTATTACATGTATCGCATTTCTTTTTGAGGCTACATGACATTTTAGCTGCATTGAAATGAAGTACATTTACCAGTTTTGAAGGAACGGGGAAACACGCATTTTATGATATTAATTATTTTTCCGATGCTATAATTTGGTTTTACCCTAACACCGATGTGTATTAAGCACTGTATATTCAGTAAAATCCACGGGCAAACCACGTGGGTTGGATTCGAACCCACTACCTTTGCATTGCTAGAGCAGATGTATTACCACTAGACCACCGAGCTAGCCGTAAATGGGCGGATGTACCAGTTACGATCGAGGTCTTGAGTAATGACCGGATACTTTAAAGTGCTTGAAAACTTCTGTTAATAAAGACACTTTCTTAGCCTTCGAATGTTGTAGAAATAATTATAAACTCAAAATCAGGCTTCTGATTGCAATAGACTGTGCAAGTCTCGCGCGTATTCGAACATTGGGATCCGTTAAAGCGCGTGAGTTTGTTTCTTTAACGCGTTAAAGCAATGTACGTGGGACCACAGTGGTCCCAAAAATGTTCGAATACGCGCGAGACTTGCGACGGTCTATAATAGACCATGCAAGTCTCGCGCGATAGACCATGCAAGTCTCGCGCGTATTCGAACATTTTTGGGACCACTGTGGTCCCACGTACATGTACATTGCTTTAACGCGTTAAAGAAACAAACTCACGCGCTTTAACGGATCCCAATGTTCGAATACGCGCGAGACTTGCACAGTCTATAATAAGTGATTATTTGATACGCGTGCCGGACCTTTAAAACCTCGAGGATTGTGCGTGGATTGATCTTCGTGACTGCAAAGACTGTGGCAACCAGATGTCAGCAGTCACACACCAATGAATTGAGTTATGATTCAGGCAAACTCGCTTCGCTTCAACTCCAAAACTATCCGTCGCGTAATACTGTCCCCACAGCACACACTCACGGAACTGTACACTTCAAACGAGGAATCATTATGGAGTTTATACAGAGTTGGGCAAGTCAGGTGGGCGCATATATACATGCGCATGCGCTTATCAATCAAGGACATGATGCGGTTTGTCGTTACCGGTACTACGCTTTGGAGAGCTAGGGTCGGTTCAGACTAACGTAAATGTTCACGTTCATAAACACATACATGAAACCAACGGGCATTGCCCCGTGGGCTGGTAATAATAAGGGGCTAAATATATGCAGTCATCCAATACTTTCTTATGATCTACCATAGACAGAATTCCGGTTTCATCGCAAGGCGTTGCTCATAGTAACTAAATAAACCACGACAGGTGCAAGCTGTGTGATATCTTAAAGTTTGCTATGGCTACAGGTTGAAAGAACGTTATACGGAGATACCATAATTTGGAGTATTCTGGATATTACTTACAGTATAATAGTGTATGGGTATCCACTTTCGATACCATACAATAGTTAGTGTGTTAGCTGTGTGGATCTTCACTAGGCTGCACGTCGTCAAACGATTGCAGGACACATCCCAGGGGAACGTAGCAAACTTCAACTTCATTTTCCCGTGGAATATCAATCTCATGAATGAATCAACGAGTGCCCCAAACAACTTGTAATTTCTCTTGTTGCGGTCGGCAATGATGACAGAACAGAGACAATGGTGGAAATTAATTCTTTGTGGATCATGTTGATGGCAGCTGGTTACGTAATCGCATTAGTGAAAAAGAAATCACATTAAGTTCAGGCAGGTTTAGCCATTTTATAGCCGAATGCCGCATTTTGGTTAGTAGACAACTTGTTTGGAAATATCCCAACGAAGTAAGGTAGGTTTGTTTTGCTGGGGAAATTTCGTGTGAATAAAAGTTGATCTCTAAAATGTCACAGTGTACATCTGTAAACTGGTGGACTTTGATGTTCAGGTATAAACTCATTCCAACAGAATTGACAATGGTTAGGTCTTGCGTAACTTCTCACCAACCAAACACAGCTTTTACTATCTTCTCAAAGTCACACATTGTCCCAGGTGTCCCTCCCGACTGACCAGAAACAATAAATGTTAGACCTCGGCTCGATTTCACAAAGCATAAAGATTCATCTTAAGATGAGTTGTCAGTATTACCATAGTGATCTGTATTGTGACATCACACGTTGCTAAGCAGTTAAGATTGATTCGCAGTTCAGTCTTAGCTCTTTGTGAAATCGGCCCCAGAGGAGGGAGGTTCGATTCCTGGTTGAGGATTCAGTTTTGTTGAAACGACTTGCATGTCTGTATCTTCCCAAAGTCATCCATGCCTCTTGTGTTTGCTTCTAGGTGTCCCACCCAACTATGGAGATGGATATTGGACCGGGGAGGTTCGACTCAATGGAGAAACTGTTCTTGGCAGCGGCTGAGAATGGGGACAAGAAGGCCATTATGTACGCCCTGGAGAAAGCCCCAGATTTGAATATCAACTGCTTTGATAAAGATGGTAGGAGTGCTCTAGTCATTGCCATACAAAATGGAAACTCTGGTAAGTTGACTATTAATGTTTTTTCCGTGTCTGGTGTCTTGATTTTTTGATAAAAATATTTGATCTTTAGGCAAAAGGAAAGGTATACCTTTGGTAATTTAACTCCAAAAATTAATGGCCATCAAAACTTACATTGTAAGAAGCACTGCCAGCTGTTAATAATGTATAACATGTTGAGAAACGATTCCCTTCAAAGAAATGTGGTTTTAGAGAGAGGGAGTTTAAAAAAAAACTTCATTCTGAGAAACGTTTCTTTGTGTATTCCAATTACGGATCATTCTTCCTACGTGAACATAATTAATACTGCTCTAGATATTCGGTGATATCTCAGAAACGCTGCCACTTTTTGAAATGAAATTTTCACAGGTGAGTTGTATAGTGTATTTGTCTAAATGTATACAGGATGAAAACAATCGAACCGTTTCAAAAATCAAAGGTCTACTCTGCCTTTAACACCATTTGTTGATTTATTTAAGTAATAGCAGTTTGAAATGGTTCACCTCTACACCAGAGCTGATCACCGGAAACAGTATTGTTGTTCACCCCCGCCCATCAATCAATGTTTAATCTCTTAGACTGGTCAGGTGCTTGTGTTCTATCAATTATAATGAACGCCTTTTTGCGGAAACATTGTGCACTGGCGACACAAAGGTTTTTTGTTTCTACCATCAAACTATAACAAAGTGTTTCAACTCATCCATATATCAAGAGCTATGCATTTCCACCTGACATGATTGATTGAGCACTACAAAGAACTAACGTCAGTAAATTCGCATTATATATAGCCAAATGGCATATTGCTATTGTAACATTACAAAAATAAATTGTATTAACTCATAAGAAATCATTGAGAGATTGGTGTCAGATTCACTAAAAGCAGATGGAAGCCACTCGGGGATTAAAAGTCTACGTGTCAAACTTTCATGTACCTTTTCAAATTATCCATCAACTAAATATTCTGTTTTACGATTCCCTGAAGTTTCCAAAAAGAGACAACGTTTATATAGAGACAGGTCACTGAAAGCCCATTCATTCTAATAAAAAGGTGAATGCCGATATTTGTCTACCATCACTTCTAGCTCTCACACCGGTTTGGGGCTTTTAAAAAATGGTCAGACCTCATTCCGTGTTATAAATAGAAGCAGATACCAAGAAATGTGTACACGGTTGGTTGATATCCCACTCTCTAAGAAATGAAAGTAGTTCACGTGGTTGATAAATTTGTGTAGACATTGACCTCAAATTTGGCTGCGAATTTGTATATTCATTGCTTCAAGGTAGGGGGCAAGTTAGAAAATCATTTGTGCGTGTAATGACATTAATGGTTCTGCCATCGTGAAGGAGGTTTATATCAAACATTCCGTCTTTTATAGTTCAGTGATCTAAATCATAAATTCTTCAAATCAAAATTGATGTAACAGAAGCGAGGGTGCAAGACAAAAATAGTCCGGTAGACATCCAGAAATTACTCAGTGATTTCTTCCTTGCCATTCACTTCTGTAGACCCAATTTCGAATCCCGCTTTAGACCGTAGCTGTGCATGAGTATGGATGGGTTTTCAGTCCCTACCTGATTGCCTGACTGTTCCCTTATAGTTGGGGTTTCCCCCCCCCCCACATCTAAAACTAGGATTGTGTCATCATCTTCTCGTCAGATGTATCTTAAGGGCTTGGGTTAGAGTTTGACCGAACCTTAGTTTCATTACAGAAATATAATAAGCAGACAATCAGATTTAGAAATTACGAAAGCAACACTCTACAAACTTACGGGTCAGAACTAACCTGGGCCCAATTTCATAGAGCTGCCTAAGCAGAAAATAATGCTTAACGAGTTCATGCTAAGCAGAAATGAGCAGGATACCAGTCATAAAGTGTACACGTGACACGGTACCGTGGCTGGTAACCTTATTCTGGTAAGCAAAATTGTATTGTGCTTAAATTTGGCCCTGGATTCTTGGTCCCATCAGAGGGCCCTGATCTGTTTTCGTGTCAGGATGACCCGAAAACTGGTTTTAAATGGGATTTAAGTCAGTTTGATCCATTTTGGGGTCTTTTTGACACAGATTCTGGGTCATACTGACCCTGGAATGGGTCAAGCCCCCTATGACCCGGCATCGAGTCAATACAGACTCGAGAGTTTAAGAGTGATTAGAAACATAGCAAAGATTGAAACCGAAAATAACTCCAACCACTTTTGTTAGTTCTTTCAGTTTAAGTTATGAATCGGTTGCAACACTAACTTGCTAATAGATGTAGTTCGATTAGCAACCTTTAATCACTCAGTGTTTGCGTTTTAAGAGTTCATTGGCAGATTAATCATATTAAAGAGACGATTCTCATCTTATCACGCATTAATAATTGTTGTCGTTAGATACTATAATTTGTTGCAATGGGTCCGTTGGCATTTACGGTGCACTTGGGTTCCATTTAGGAGATTAATCTGACGGAAGAAATTTTGTAATAAGAGCAAATTGCTTAATTATGGAAACACTATAATTAATGGTTTGATACACTGGTTTGTGGATTCATTTCTGTCATCTATCACACAACCAAGCTGTGAGAATTGTATGAAACTCTGGGTCAAGTTGTCGAGAAAATTGGCGACAAACATCGATGGTCATCCATGCTTACTTGTTTTTACTTTTAGCATATCTAAATAACTGTATTCGGAAATTTCTCTCGCATATGGATGCATTTCAGACTGAAATATAGCTCAATTGTAGATATATCAAGCCTATACAAATGAGTAACTATTCTTATAAAATTTAGATTTCTTTTTCTTTGTTATAATAATAATATTTGCCAAACAGCAAAACTTCTTAAGACCTCACGAATTAATTTTAGTATAGATAGAAATGTATTTTGCTGCTGTTTTTTTGTTCTGTCTGTTTGTTTGCTTGTTTGGGTATTATTATTATTGGGGGGTGTTTGTTTGTTTGGGTGTTTTGGGGGTGTTTGTTTGTTTGTTTGTTTGTTTGTTTGTTTGTTTGTTTGTTTGTTTGTTTGTTTGTTGGGGTGTTTGTTTGTTTTTTTGTTTTTTTGTTTGGTTGTACGTTTGTTTGTTTGTTTGTTTGTTTGTTTGTTTGTTTGTTTGTTTGTTTGTTTGTTTGTTGGGTTGTTGGGGTGTTGGGGTGTTGGGGTGTTTGTTTGTTTGTTTGTTTGTTTGTTTGTTTGTTTGTTGGGGTGTTGTTTGTTTGTTTGTTGGGGTGTTTTTGGTTTTGTTTTTTATTTGTTTTAGGGTGGTTTTTGTGTTCTTGCGTTAAATAGTTAAACGTCATCTTAATAAATAGGCTTAAAACGCATCTTTTGTTAAATCTCATCGTTGTTATTTGAAATCCCTTAAAAACGTAAAAAATTATAATAATAAATATACAATATGATGGGACTCGGCAAGATAACACATACAAAATCATCAACATTTTCCAACTGGTCATAACCGTTTAAAATTAACATGCAATAGCAATGTTAATACAGCCATTAAATATGTCATACTTTGTCGTACGCATAATGTGCTTTTAGTTGCCGAGATACCATTGCACAGTAGACGAGTCGAATGCGGGTACGATTAGGCAACTTTGAAGACGGTAATGGCGGAGCTAATCTATCCAAAATGCAAATAACCTCTCCCCTTGAGATGTCAAAGTAATTAACAAAGCTCTGTCGGTAACAAAGATTGAAAAATCAAAAGTACATGATACTCAACAACTAATTACAAAACCGCCGATCAAGTTCATTAGTACCGTGGAGCAACGTAAAGACCAGGGCTCGAGCTGCTTCAGTACAAAACATAGCTAAGCACCTTTCAACCTCCATGATAGAAGTACGCTTACAACAAAAAATACAAAATACCACAGTGAATAACATGTAACATGCTTCACGTGACTGGTATCCAGTTTAGTTTTGCTAAGTAATTTTGCCAAGCATGAATCACAAATTGCTATAAGCAGAGACGCATTCAACGTTCTGATGGATTTATGGAATATTTCAAAATGGGTTTTTGAAAGACCAAAGAGTTAAAAAAAAACACGAATGTATAATTATCTATTAAATCCGAGTAAGTGTTCACTCCTGGATCCAGTACCAATTCATGTCAACCATAAAAAAACAATGTGGGCTCCAGCATGGATTCTTATCATGGAGTGTTCCATTATGTCTTGATCACATGCATATTGTGAAAACATGACAGTATAGATAAACACCGTGTTGGGGGGAACTCTTTCTTCATTACAAATCATAAATGTACGGATACTTCCTCACGTTTGTATGCAAAAACTTCGACAGGTTGGTTAGCCTCATCAATTATCATCCCTTTCGCTCCGCCCAAATTACCCCAGGTGGTTTTGTTTAGGTTTTTTTAAAGATTAGATATCATACGAACTATGCATCTCAAACGATATTTGCCTCATTATCCGTGCTAGTGAGGCAGTACTTGGCTAATTTAATTGCTTAATTTGCTGAAGCAGAATAGGAACTCAGAGGAGCCTCTCTTTTTCTTGCATTTTATCCTGCTCTGGAAAGTCAACATACGCCCATCGATAAATCAAGCACAAAGAGAGCGCAGCCTGCTCAGAAAAGTCAACACTTCATGGAATTCAGCAACCATCGAGAAAGATTAATTAAATTTCAGTAGGGTTTGGTAGGAGATTAAAGTCAATCAAAATGTCTTAAATCATAATTGATGTTGGACACAAAGTCTCGAGGCTGAATGTGTTTTATGACTAATCACTTTCTGCATGGATGCTTGCACCATTCTTTCTTTAAAGATGTTTGGTTCCAACGGCTCACAAATCAATATTATTATTTATTTGGGGAATTTGTTTCAAATTAACAGAATCTCTTTTATATGATATGTGCAATGTCTCTGTAAAAGAATTGCCGACTTTTGCGTAGAATATTTTGAGAGGAGTTCAAAACCTGTTTGAGGAATTAAATGTGATAAAGTGGGATGTGGTGGAATCTTTAATATTTACAATGACCTATTGGTACCTAAAGTACAATCCAATATGCCCATGTATTACCCGCCAATGTAATCTAAAATTCGCATACATGGCAATATAACCTGGTAAGTACAGTTGAGGTATTTTACGTGTCGACACGACACGACACGTCCGCTTCCCCATTTGTTTTGTTTTGTTTTCTGTTTTTATGAATATCTATTAGCACATTTTCTTTCATAAATACGGGTTTCTGTCGTAACATTTTTTTTCGATTCTGCTAGCCCCCCTAGAGCGAGACGTTCCAGAATAGTTCTCATGGCCTGTACGTAATCTCTTCAGTAAGTTTGCCCGTTGCTCTGAGTGACATTTAGGGGCATGTGGGTGGAAAAGGAAGGGGAAAATTAGACGAAGGCAAGATGAGAACTATGGGTAGAATCAACATCGAAGTTGTCAAATATTCCCGAGGTTGGCATCGGGCGGAACCCGCAGCCACCTGCCGTTGGAACGACACGTCCGCTTCCCCATTTAAACCAGGAGAGGTCGGATAAACGCGGTCCGTACGCAGGCCTTCCGGTCTGGCCGCGTTGTAGTTGTTCATATTTGAACTGTTTGTTTAGGCACAGTCTAATGAGTAAGAACTAATTCATTATGGGAACTCGTAGGAAATGTAAATATTTGCAAGAGCTCAAAGGAAAGTATAATTCACAGGGATGCCGTTTTGTCCATCCACAATGTTGATGGCCAATAGCTCAGACTATAAACACAACGTATTTCAAAGGGTGACAGAACTTGTGGAGTACTTATATTTACATATTAATATTCAGTAGGATTTGGTCTATGATTTGTATATTTCATAACTGAAAAACTTGGACATTTAAGCTTACAGCTTTAGGGGGGAGATGAGCGCAAATTTTTTCCAATGTTATGCATAACTCCAGACAACTTTAAAATGGGTTAATTACACTAGAAGTTGTCATCTGGTCATCAAGTTCGATAATTGGCCACATTTTATCAGTATATTGGGAGCTAATTTTGACAGCATTCTCAATGCCAGTCATCCTGTCATTGACTCTATTGATTTAAGCTTTATGTGTATACCGTGCTGTATAAAAAGCAATTTCAACTGGCGCTACCGACATTGCGTATACTTGGTCTATAGTGTTAAACACACAGTGATAATTACAGAAAAGGCCTACAGCTGCATTTGCCGGGCTAAGAAATACAGTCCTTCTCATTAACCCGAAGACCTTTTTGTACTCGTTCAAAACCCATTATTTTCTGACCCTCTCAACCCAGCGATGATTTTGTACTGAGCCACCTTTGCATACCCACTTAAAACAAATGGACGGACTTAATAAGTCATCACTAACACGTTAATGGGCAAATGATGTTCCAGCATTATCCCTTCGAGAGAGAGAGAGAGACAGAAGGGAGAGTTAATACTCCTGAGACATCTGAGAAGATGTTCTGCGGAAAAAAACTCACCCCGGTGTCGGTGTCAAGTATGATCAAGTGTGCTGCAACAGGGTGCACCCTGTGTACCGTCCAGTTTAATGAAGTCCACTGCATATACACATCGTATACAACAAACACTCCGGAGCTCCGTTTATCTGTTGGGAAATCAACGTTGATGTATACAATTACCATGTTATTTGGGGCGGGAAAAAATATGGAGATTGGAGTTTCATTTTACCAGGGAATCTCAGTATAATTTATGTTCTTTTCTTGGTCAATTAAAAGATTGGAGTGTTCTTTCTGGTAGATAATTTGCATATTATACGCAAATCGACGCAGTTAAACCGAAGTGGTTTCAAAGGGATCCGAAACTGTGCTTTTAAAGGGAATTGTTAACTTGGAAAGAGGGCTTTTCCCTTTTTGTAAAATACATTGGTCACAATGTATTCCAGTAAACAAATAGTTATATGAATAGGCCTATATGTACACATTTGTCAAATAAAGTTTGTTAAAAGGCGTCATTCAGATGAATGTGTGGCTCATGGTGTCACGCCCCTATATTCAATATACTATATAGCAACAGGTGGGGAGTTACGGCATTGAAAATGAAGTTTCATATACAATTCATGTCAAATTCAAAGTTAAAAGGGTTTGTTTTTTTAATGGCAAATAGTATTGAGATTTTTAAAACTTTGTACAAAACTAAGAATTTATTAAATCTGAGATATGTAGCTCAGATTGGGTCTACAGCATGCAATGTATTTCATTCGTTATAGCAGGGAAAGTAATTTGAATTTTATACGACTAATTTACCAGCCAAATGACAATTTGACTAACAATGTACTGACTATCTTCATGGTGAGAGTTGGAATTACTTCTAATCTCATCACCAGCCTTCATTTAGGATCATCAATATCTCTACCGTTCCAAATTATGCTCAGGGGCTAGCAGTGGGTATGGCCTTGACCTACTGAATTACGATTGGAAATGAGTTTAACATCATCAGCTTTGCTTTGCCATTTTATGAAGCTAAATTGAAGGAGTTATCATCGTAACATGATAACCCATGTCTTGTTCAAAATGTCATTGGGCTAAGCGAGCATGAAAACACGCACGTCTGGTACAAGGAAAACACGGTCGTGGAAAATAAACCACAGGTAAATTCTCTTGAAACATTTTTACCTTGAATGAGTATAAAGGTCAAATAATCAATTACGTAGGCCACGTTGCTATGGAAACCACCGATCTGGTGCTAAACAGCCAATATTACACTTCACACGTGAAATTGGACTGCCACCCATGCATCAAGCATTAACCCAAAGACCAGTCAAGAGGTGCGTCTGAAACCAACAACTTCAATATTTCCATGCATTTTTTATAAACTAGAACTTTGTCTTTCTTAACAGTTAATTATTATTTTATAGGCAATAAAGTAACCTCCCCATGCCTGGTGTTGAATACAGAAAGATCAAAATTATTAGGCTCGAAGCCACAGTCAAGTTCGTCATTTGAAGAACAACAACTATAAGGCAACCAGCCAACAAATTGCAGTTTTGCAAGCAATTGTTTGATACGGAGGATTTTATTCGTGTGAGTGCTTCTCCGAAACTAAACCTTCGTTTTGTTTGCTTGTTTGTTTGTTTATTTGTTTGCTTGTTTGTTTGTTTGTTTGATTGTTTGTCAGATTATTTGTTTATATGATCTTTCCCAAAAGCGAACTTTGCAAAAACTCCACAAGGGGATATAAATACCAAGCTGGCAACAGCCGATCTCTTTCATACAAACATTGGTTTAACGTCTATTATTATGATATGCACAACTCAATAAATTGTGATTTAGTAACTAAAACAACAATACTTGTGAAATCAGCGGTTAGCGTGGCCGGATTCGAACCTACAACCTTGTGACTAGTCCAGCAGTCTAACCACTTGACCACGGTAAAAAAAAAATGTTCACGTTCAGATAAATAGGGAACACTGCAAGGTTAAAACACATGCAGTTTCCGTGTGTTTAACTTCAAAACCAAACAAACGTCACCATGTTCAATTTCTTAAGAAAGGAAAATGTTTAAACAACTTTCAGGTTTAAAACTATTTAGGAAACAAATAAGGGTTTTTTCAGGAAAACAACTGTAAGTATAAATTTATACGGATGAATGAATGATTTGGGTTTGAACAAAGAAAATTTGGCTGGAGCGAGACTTGAACCAACGACCTCCGGATCACCGTACCGGCGCTCCACCAACTGAATTTTCCAGCCCTATGTTGGTAGTCTCTCTGCTTTTTTAGTCAATATCTTTGTTCGGGGTGCCAGTCAAAAGCCATATAACTGTTAGCTGCCGTGTAGCCAGGGATCACACCTAAGTCTATAATACAACTAGAACAGCAATGAATGAATGCATGACATTGAATCATGTAATTTCAGTCATGACTAATAAACATAATTCCGTCTCATTTCAGATTATTAATTGCTGTTCGTTGTATCTGACCTCGTTTAATGGAGAAAATAATACAAAAGCTACCCTTGTTGTCGCTCTATATAACATTATATTGGTCTCGTTCTCAATCATAACTTTAAACTTTTTGATCAGCTTAATATTGCACATATTGTGCAGTTTTGTTCTTTTCTGTGCTAATGTCTAAACGTTACATTTATTTCGTAAACAACAACTAACAACAACAACATTATTTTCATTAAGATTCATTAAAGAGTAAGTTGACTGTCCATCTCATTCTGCTCCTGGTACTCCAAGAGACTTTTATAACATGGGGAAATATTTTTTTAGCCTAAAGTTTAAAATAATCAAGAGGTGATTGTTGTTCGAAAATCTACAAACCCCTTTCAATCCCTTATAAAGTGCTACATAAATAAGTCTCTTTTCAAAAACTTCAAAATAAACTTTTAAAAACGTCAAAAACCTGATATATATAAGTACTTTATAGAAGAATACCAATCAAATTTCGAAAGAGGGTCCTAATTTATTTCAGGATTCCTCCAAAGTGCTATTTTTCTGATGTTGTACCAAATGCTCTGCAAAATAGTTATGCTAGTTTATCCAACAACCTTTAGAGTTCTAGTTGATAAGTGTGTAATCACACCCTGGAAATATTAAGAAGTCCTCCTCATTTACATATCCCATCATTCAAGATGAGCCCACTGACCCAAACACTCCTTGAAATGTCCCATCTCATCCAACCAAGTCGCCAAGACTCGGCCTGGAGCTTCATAATGTAAACACATTAGGCTCTGTTGAGAAGCCGCCTGGATTTGTGGCTATACCTCACTGAAGTCATCTCTCCCAACCACTAACTAAACATGATTGGTTTAGACGTCTGCGATGGTCCACATCCGCTGTTACTTGGTTACCTTATCCTACGCTCACAATTTTAATGCTATTTTTGTGTGTCGCGTTTCATGAAAAATTTGAGTAAATTTTCATCTATAAGCAAGAGGGTTCTTGACAAATGACTTAGATGACAAAATAATGTCTTGTTGGGAATGATTCGGAGGATGGCTCTGTTTTTCTTACGTCTTGAAGTTTTGCGTTCAATTTAAGAGAATCGTCTTTAGAACAATGAAATACATCTATCGTTATTCTTAAAAACAAGTTGAAAGTACAAAGTGAAAAATAGTAAAGCTGTTGCAAACTGCTTACCAACCAAAAGGACCTATGGTATAAATGCACACACACAAAATAGTTAGTGGCCTGACGTTTCGACCCTAGCAGAGTCTTTCTCGAAGGCTACAAAGTGGTGTACAAGTTCACCAAGGGTCAATTTTTAAATCAGCTCACATAATGTTCATTTTAAAAACCATAACGAAATACAAAACAAAGTCGATACAAAACAAAGTACCAATGGCTTATGGTTTCTCTAAGTAAACAGTAAACGTACATGTGACTACATACATTAGAAAAGTTCCCTTCAAACTCTATGATCCATTAAGATCTGATTAGTAGACTTGTTCGGAGACTTGACCGAGCGCAAAAATCCACAAATGAGCCACAGTATCCAGGGTAGCGGAGCCATAGGATCGTAATGCACGTGATGTACGGTGGCCAAAAAAGAACACCTCACTTTGAATCCATCTCTTTGTTGTTTGGTTTTAGGTTTACCATAAATTTCCTCTCCTCATCAGTTCTCACAGTTTGGGTCAATTACAAAGTTAATTATTCAAACAGTTTTGCATTCAAATTTAATAGGCGTGTAGCATACGCTACATACATTAACCTATTTCCACTACATTAAGCGTTTGTAGTGTTATTATACCAGGGGTCGAACAGTGACTTAGCCTTGTCTACAATGGGAATTATCTTAACCTCGGCGAGGACTAACGCTTTTTAGGTATTATGCACGTACAGTAAAGCTTGGCATATGTTTTCGAGCATCCAGCGTGTTGGTTTTGAATGAACGTCTACATTTTAATAGTTTTTCAATAACCCAGATCCTCTGATAAATGCATTAAAAGTTAAAGCATGTAATTAACGTCGAAAGTTTTAAATGAACTATTTTTGTATTTGTTGAGTTTTTCGTCTTATCTTGACGCATCAAGGACGAGGTGACTGTTACCCCAGTTTCATTAAGAGTTTAAGTGTCTTGCGCGTTCCTCCCACTGGCAATTACATCTTGAGGGTGGATTGACTCAGTTGTTGCTCCTTGGTCTATTTCTACCTTTAGACGTTGTCTCGTAAACATGCATGACCCAATAAATACAAAGTGGGTATTTAGGAACTTGGATAACGTCTTTTAAAGGTCGACATTGGGTTGCTAGTCTTTTATGCTATTATTTCAATTGTGCCAAAGTGAGTAGTGATCATTTTAAATCTCATTTTAAATATTAGATCCATATCGGATTTGTCATCAATAACGGTAAAGACTGAAGGAAATCAAACAGTCGAAGGAACATATTTACTTTCGTGTTCACTTTCCGGTTGTTTTATTTTTACTGTTGTGAACAATGATTTTAAACCGTAAATGTATCTGAAACAGAGGAACAAGGACACGTTTTGTGTTTTGTACAATTGTGAATCCGTTGAAGTAAATATCAACCGAAAACTCAAGTTTCAATTTAATTTGCTGATCTCTATACTTTAAATATTTTTCGATTATTTTATTTACTGCTTTTTGTAAGACAATCATTTTCCATAGGTTAAGAGGGCTCAAAAAATTGCTTTATTTCAGTGTGTTAACATGTCCAGGTAGTGCCTGAGTAGTTATTTTTTCATAACTTGGTTCATCTACCATTGACAAATGACCAACCGATTTTGTACACAAAGGAGGCTGGCAGAGTTTTGTCCTGTCCCTTCTATCCAAATAACTGTTCCATGTTGATTGACACCCCCCTTTAGAACATGTGGCATGGTCCAGCTTAGGATATCATCAAGGTATGAATTGACCAGTATGTACGATGTGGTTAAGACAATGAAAACATTAAAATATGTCAACATGTGCTCACAACGTAAAGCGTTTGAGGGTTTTAAAGAAAACAAAACAAGCTACCAAGATGGATGCCATGCTGTAGCTAATTTATTATGCCGTTTTATAATTGTGTACCGCATTGCTTCAAAATCAGCACGTCATGATGGTTGCCGGTGTTGCTTGGAGTCGGTTTCACCCAGAATCCTTTGCGCGCTGATCATGCGCAATGGGACCTGCACGTGGACTATTGTGATATTTATCTATGTAAATGAGTTGCAAGACCACAGACGGCAGCCTTGAGAAGTTGTGTTGGGTCTCGAGGTGCGTCGGTGAATTAATGCATTCAGATGAATACTTGTCACGCATAACGAATTTTTGCTTTATTTCGCGGAAGGGGAAACGGCCAATAATGAGTACATGCCTTCGCCTACGGATGAGTTGGCAATTTCATTTGTCAGTTGATATTTGACAGGAAGTGTGGAGAACAGGTGGTTGCGGATCTGATTCGACCATTCTCATCAACGTTTCAATCATGACAATTTTAACTTGCCAAGCGTGTCAATATTAACGAGTATCCAGAAATTTAAGGCTGAAAGAAAATTGACTTAAAAACACACCAAATCATCAAGTTACCTTATTTAATGCACAAACGCATTCGATGATCTCCCAACGGTCGTCTGACGCTTAAAAATCCCACGTGCTGCTACGATGCACCGGCAACGGAAGCGATCACATTTTCAATCAGAAACCAATATATGTCATAAACAGAGTAAAGACGAATTTATAACAGAACTAAGTTCCTATTAAACGTGGGTTACTGTTAAGTTATTGACAACTCATAGACGTTTGCCATTTGCCTTAATAACACGTGGGCGAAAAACGATCCTAACTTTAAGTTACAAATCACGTGACTCGTGTTGTAAATAGATAAATCGATGGATATGGTTTAGCTCAGTCGCTAGTCTCTTCACAAGCAGGGAATATTTTTTTCAAATGACAGATTTGACATATTGAATTATGGATTGATGTTGGTTATAAATTTAGAAAGTTAAGCAATCTTTATCCCTCGCCACACATGGATGGGTTATTTTGTTCAAGATATTTTCATCAACTTTGTAATCAATGCATCATAATAACAATACTGGGTTCTTATATAGTCCTTTATAACACCCCTAGTGGTGTATCAAAGCGCTCATTGTTTGTTTTTTTACGAGACCCATTTATGTAGCACCATTTATAAAGGTTTACAAGGTGCTGGGGTACATTCAGCAGCCACTGCTAGAAACAACGCGAAATCTTAGCGATATAACTGGGTTCTTTTACGTGCAATACACAAGACACGGGACCTAGAGCTTTACGTCCCATCCGAAGGACAAAGTAATAAAGGTTAATTGTCAATGCTAAGGACACGAGTGTCAAGACCGGGACTCGAACCCACACTCTGCTGATCAAAAAAACCAGAGCTTGAGTCCGGTGCGCTTGACCGTTGAATGCCACGACACGCCACCATGCGTTATAAACTACATTGATGTACCCCGGTATAAATTTGTTTACCTCAGTGTTGAATACGTTTTATATATTTCATACATTTTCATTTTGTTTTGAATTGAAAAAGTCGAAACGGGTCGAAATGCAACGGGTCAAATGTTATCACCGAATCCCGAACTCCCCATCACTTAATTAAATTAGGTCACTCTGTTGTTACACACTGCAACTGTTGGGGCATAAGTGTACGCCCTGGGCCGTTATCCTAACCAACAACAACGAAATAAAATCCTGGTTTTCAACACTTTATGAAGCTTGGCTAAAAACAGCTCTCAATGACGTCATGACCGTCTAAAGGATGGGTTTTCCAGATCATAACAACTTATCGAGCTATGAGCGAAGGCACTATAGCTTCACCGTGTGTTTTTATGAATATGCAAGTTCCCTCGACGTATGTCTGAGTATGAATAATTCATGAGCGTCAATGGGAAGTACACCATAGACCTATTTGCGGTGTTTATCAATTCTCCTTGAAATTGGCGGTTTTGTTACTATATATAACCCGAGAATTTGGTCACCCGGGGAAAGAACTCTATCTATTCTTTACCTGTGAACTACATTTAACTTAAAAATATCGAATGCACGCCTCTGAAATTGCTGCACGTGGTAAATTTAAATGATTATTATTTATGCTGCCCATGCCTAACCAGGTCAAAGCTTACAACTTCAGTCCCATAAAGGGAAAGTGTGATACCTTCATTTTGACGACTTAAAGGAAATGAAACCTAAGATTCAAAACCCTCGATGTGACTTTTAGGATGAAAGTTTAGTCTTGCATTTCACTTGTACTAATTTGAATATTGGAGCGATGAAATTGTTTTCCCTGTGGAATCTTTTTTTTTTGTTATTACAGAAATGAACCAAATGTAATTGAATCAATTCTAGTTTGTGAATAGGAGTGATTAAATTAGTGATATTTATATAGTATTATTTGTATTTATTAACTGTTTTATGTATAGTTATGTTTTACTTTTTGTTTATTTTGAGTATTTATTTATTTATTTATTTATGTATTTACTTACTTATTTAAACAACATCTTTTTCGTTTTTTCTCGGTTTTTTATGTTTTATTAATTTATTTATTTTTAATATGATTTATTATAATTTTGTTTTGTACATATATATTTTTTTCTTTACTTTTTTTTTTTTTGGGGGGGGGTGAATGTTTGATTTATTTCCAACAATGAGTAGATCGAGGTTTTGAAAGTGAATGAATCTCCAGCCCACTTCAAGAAGAGATATAACTTTTAAATTTGATCTTCGTTTTCCGGGCTCCATATATATAAGTGATTATACCTTTCTTGGCGAAGGATTCCGGGACAAGGTCTGATACGATATTATCTTTCGTCAGCATGTCCTTGTGTTTCGTTTGTATTATTGTCATCATTATTGGAACTCACTCAGTAAACAATAATCGGAGCATATCGCCCACAAATAATACCAAAAAAACCGCCTGACGTCAGTCACAAAGCCTTGGCTAACCAACCATATACTGGCGTCACTTTTATATCTTGGTACGTGTCGGTATGCCGTAACTGGTGTGTACCTATGGAGATGGAGTGGGTGTGGGAATGTGGGGCGGGGCTCCAAGAGCAAAAATTCTGAGGCGGTTTCTACTTCAATAAAACTTGTCCCTTTACCTACAACTTTCAGTTCAAACAATGACTGGATTTTTCGATTACACCATTGAGAAACATCTCTGTTCTGCTGCTCTATACGAATAAATCTGTTGTATAAATACATCTAAAAATGTGTTGATTTAAACGTTCGTGTCTACTCCCATGAAGAATAGCCTTCGAGAAAGACTCTGCTAGGGTCAATACGTCAGGCCACCAACCATTTCTTGCATTAATTACAGCGAAAGTTACTTCAATCATATAACCCACTCAGTATACTTCTCACTCAGAAAATGTTTTCACATTTTATTCATCAAAACACACTTCTGTATTTTGTTGTATTCAACTTGTAAACAATCTGACGATGTGACACTATATGGAGCAATTGATTTTATTGATGGAAATGGTAATACACGGCCATATTAAGTGTGCCAATATCTTGACTTAAGGCAGGTGGACTTTCCATAGATACGATTTTCGACGTGGACCTGCAGCAGAGATTAAGCTACGTCGCTCTACCGAGTGAATCAACCCTATAAATAAGAAGGTGAAAAAATGCATTCCCACCTTTAAGTCCCTATATGAATCGATTTCCCGGCCAGAAGAACAATTTGAACACAAGATTAATTTGCCAAACACGGTAGAGTGAGACCAGTTTTTTTTTGTCAAAGGCCATAAGGGTAAAATGAACTTTTCTTTGAAGTCCAGGGGCAACTGAAGGCTCCTGTGTATTGAATAATGCTATGAGTGGGTCACTCGTGGTGGTACCTAATCGAAGGCCGGTTTTACTTGAGTAGGATCGTGGAGGAAATAAGTTATTGACTGTTTTTGTGATGAGTAGACATGGGATGATAAACTCTTTACTAACCATGCTAGACACTGAGTCTGAACTCTGCTGAATGCGAGGAGAGTGAAGCCGGTACTTGTCTTGGACGTCGAAGTTTAGTTTATTCATACATGAAGGCGTAACGGTGTCAATCTTGGTTGAATTGATCAATCATATGCGAGACACGCATCTTTACCAAGGCCATGTGGGATACCTGTTAAAATAAAGAAATACACAACATTTAAGAGCTCCCTATTTCATATTCACAAGTGTTCGAAAACATCATTGGGTTCTGGAAGAGTTGTAGATGTTTTCAGTAAGCTTGGTTTCAATAAATACATAATTATTATAATCAACCTGAGAAAATATCGGTGGTATCGTTTCAGTTAAAGAAATGCAAAAACAGTTTATGTTACGCTGGGGATTTTATTTGATTTGATTTGATTTTATTTATTCATTGTTTTATTTTTTTTATTTTTTTTTTGCACGTTCATGAAAAGGGCTTATATGGATTGCGGAAATCAAATTAAGCAATGGTAATTTGTGAAACTTTTAAATACTTTTGCTCAACTTTGACACTATTTCAGCATAAATATTTCTCCAGAGGATTGGTATTGCCACTACAATAATTTTAACCCAAATCAATTACCAAAGTTTTTATTGTTTGCATTGTGACCTTTGAAAGGGTCTAGAAATTTAATGAGTTTAGTAAAACAAAATTAGCTTTATTGGTGCACTGTCTGTTGTAAATTGAGATTGATTCAAAAGCACATAGTGTTTTGGGAAAACACCGTATTTTTCCCAGAGTCAATAAGTCTCTGGACTTTGTTTTACATCGACACAATTAAACCTTAATTAATGACACTGTCACCAACAGCCGGAGTTATCAACTCGAAGCTTTTTACAAATTGCACTCATGCATCATGCACCTGTTTAAATGGTTTGCTCATTGTTCATGAGAAGTGCTCATATGACTTGTTTCTGATCCGGTCAGCTGACGGAGGTTAAGTTTGAACTTAAAATGGCTGTATATGGCTGCGGCTAGATCGCCGCGTCATTGGGCGTTTTGAAGTATAGGACGTCCTTAGCAACACCCTTAGCAGCAGTCGTAGCTGTAGCTGTAGCCACCAATTTGGGTACGGCCTTAGTATGAATTTAACATTATAAAATAAAACTGAAATTACTAAAACTACAAATCTCTTCTGAAATTATGCAAATTTGCAGAAAGGGCAGAACTTGCTTGAGTATATGAAACATAACATACTGAAAGTCTTGTGTATAATTACTCCAGGATGAAGGAATGCTAGTGTACATAACGTCTTAAGGAACCGCTGCAAGCACCTGCTTATAATTATCTTAAGTCGGTTAATTGGTGAAATTAGAAGTCACCGTCAAATAGGTGTAGTGACATTGAGCGCTGTAAGCAGTGATCAGTCCTCTTCACTCCAAGGTTGTCTCGTTAAGTACACGAAGGATTACCATTAAAACAATTAATCAATTAATGTGATTAGACTCTTCACTCTGTTGACAATTCCTCGTCTTCGCTTTGTCTTAAGGTTTCCGTTTAATTCTCGTGAAGAAAAGGGAAGTAAAAGACGAGGATGATAACGGTCTCGGACCTCGGAGTCCAATTTGCTGAACGTTCTAGGTTAGTTGCTATATGCGATAAACTACTTCTATAATAGGTGCCCTTCGAAAATGACACAATGCCAAGTTATTGCAAGAAATCCAAGCCGTTTCTTCTGAGATGATTTGAATCTCATTATCGATGACATTTAGTTGGTGTGTTTTGGTATTTCTTATTATTTCGTTTGGGCCAGCGGTCACGCTCGACGCTGATCAAATTAATGCGTATACGTATGTCTGTGCCTCGCATATGGCCCGCACTAACAGATGGCTGATGACGGTGATGCAATGTAAACGTGGTATAATGCCAATGGTCTGATTTGGCTTTTCATGCAAAAACATGCATTGATTATCACACTGGGTTGAGATGCGTCCTTGTAATGAAGAGATGATAGGAACGCCGTATTGTTATGATTGTTCTCTCAATATTACACGGTTACACTTTGTGATGAAAGACTGCAATGATTTCAGAATACTTGATCATAGTCGACGAATCATGGCCACGGGGCCTATGTTTAGCTGAAATTCCAACAGACAGTATTGCAACTCAAGATTGTTCCCAGCATTGTCCCTATTAAAGGTGCTAGGTCCGTTTGTTTGCTTGTTTTTTCTTTTCTTTTCTCTTTTGTCGACCAAAATTGCTTTAAAATTTAGATTTCAATTTTAAATAGCTTTTTTTTATAGATTCGAGAAAGTTATGACAGTTCCTCTTCAGATGCATTCGATTTTTGGCTGATTTGACTCGAAAATTTAGATTTAAATTCTAAATAGCTGTTCTTGCCGTTTATAAATTGTTTTAAGCTTTCATTTCAAGGTGCTAGGTCAGTTTCTAACAGATTTGAACTGAACATTATAGATTTATATTTTCAATGGATATTTCCATATTTGAGAAAGTTACAATCCATTGACACGTCCATCAGTTTGAATAAACAATTTTGCATGTCAAATGTATTTTGTGCATTGTCCTCGATATAATGCGAGAGTTTTTGCATGTTTTTTGTTTTAAAAAAGCATCATCTTTCAAAATTCGTTCTTAGAGAAAAACATCTTTAAAAAAAACAGGTCGCGCATCTTTGATAATGATATATTTTTTGGAAATGAATGTTGTTGTTTCGTTTTGGCTTTGGGGTTGGTTGATTTGGTTTGGTTTTTGGGGGGATGTTTTCTTCAGTCTTGTTATTTTTGTTGCCCATTGATGTAAAAACAAGAAATTTGTATAAAACAGCTTTTGCTGATCATTTTATCCTGCATAATAAATAATGAATTCCTTTAATTATGTATTCGAAGAATTCATTCACAATTTCCTCTACTAACGAAATATCGTATAAAATTGTCGTGTACATCAACATCATTGAAGTAAAATATGGTTCATCGAATCAGATATGAACAAACATTGGGGGTTTTTTTCTCAAGCAATATTCACCAGCTTGTACTAACTTTCCACACGGCATGTTTATAAAATATTCAATCGAAGAAGGTTGAAAACATTTTGTGTCTACCAAACATCCATTTAAAAACTACCCCTTGCCAATTGATTGTGTTTTACCATAAAGCCATGTTTCTTTGTGTTAATGTAGAGTTCTATTTTACATGTCTACGATTTAATAATGCCATCGTGACATTGGCCTGAATTTAATTCTCCAAAATGTAGTCTGGATGCGTGCGTTATTAACAGCGACGGTAGTGGGCCGTGTTGAAAAAATCTCATTATTGGGGAGTTGGGGAAACATGTTCGATGTATAGATAGACTGTGTTCAAGGCCTGTCCAACAAAACATGCTACTAAATTGCACTTCATTATTTTAAAGTCTGCCTGAATTCCCTCTTTGTCTCTAAACTGTGTCAGACATTATTTTGAAGTGATGAGGTGTTTTGATAATCAAGCTATTGACTGGGAGAAATCAGGGTAATGAAATATGTTTACAGGGATATTTTATTAGCAACTATACTTTATTATAAACAATGAAAGATAAACAAAGCCTTATATGTTCCACATTGAGTATATCTTTTCGTCGAGTTTCTTCTTGCACGGGTGGATTGTAATATGCGTTCAACATTAGAAGTATTCTTTCATGCAAAATGTCGATCCAAATATTTGAAGGCGGTCGGTTCACACCACAGTAAACATAAAAGCGATTACAATATTTCTTATATTTTATTCTAAAAATTGTCAATTATCTTTACGTGTTCATGATGTAATCATCCGCCTCCTCGTGAGATGAAATGGATCTCATCAGATGGACCACGAGTTTCTTCAGACTGTTTCGACCCCTTTGCTCAAGCAGTCTTTGATAAATGATTCATCTTTAAATGTTATTCATTATTTTGATTGAAAACCCCAGTACATTAGACATGATTTCTGGGCCGTTCTGTAATTCATGTGAGACTGTATACAACCTCCAGCAAATTGAAGTCGATCATGGGTTAGGACTACTCAAACACAATGCCACCCCCTAACCCTTACAGGCACACTCTATATTAAACATTGTTCACCACCGGTATTACTTTTAGCCGAATGATCAATACAGCATACATCTCCAATGAATCTTGTGGTTGACATAGCAAACCCACGTCCCTACCCCTGCTGATGCTGTAACAAGTTCACTTCCATGAGGTAGGTCTTCGCATTATTGTATACCGAGAAATCAATAATGTGGTGAATCAATGCGGTCCATGTGTGGTCGTATGAACCAATTCCAAACTTCCGCTGACATCTTGTGTGTGTGTTTGTGTGATTAGCGTGCCCCGTTAAACTTGTCTTTCTGTTCATTTCGTGTTGGACTTTATTATGTTATCAACAACCAGAAAATTATAAAACATTATCCAACATAGTTTGAAATAGCAATCTCTCATTAGTCCAGAGACATTATTGTACTCATCTTTATGTTCAATTTTAAAGGTCGCGTTCCCTTTGGTTAACAAAAGTGGTAAATACAGATTACCATTCCAAAGATGCCTGACTATTTTGCTTTGAGGAATTGAAGATGGCTTCACCCTTAGAAAAGTCGCCTACAGTCCAAAAAGATGGTATCTCGCCCAAACCGAAGGTCAATGACTTGAAAGATAAAAATCATCGAGTTGAACAGTCCTGTACTCATACAGTCATGTTAAGCAGTTGTCGATAATGACTCCCATTGCCAGGCTCATTGGCATGACGTGAGTCAAATACCCCCCTGTGGGATTCGGGGAAAGTATCGAATTGCACCCAAATGACTGATTTCTTATGCATTTTGAGCAGTTTCACCTCGGTCATTGGAATCTACGGTAAATCTACCATGAATCTGACGCGTTCTCCCTGCATAGAACGCACCCCAGAAGCACGCAAGCTATTTCAACCGCGGTATTTATTTGTATGTAGCAACCAGACTGTCTTGACAGTATGTTTAAAAATATCATATTATGTTTGATCATCAATGAGTTGGTATGTAACGTGAATTTTGTGGCATTTTTAATCACGAAATGTAGTTACATTCTGTGCAGCAAGTGTTAATACCTGCATCCGTTGTGAGTAGCACAGTTTACGGGCACTCGTCACAATCACCGTATATTGCTACTGCAACGTGTGCAAAACTTGCCCGTATTTTAGCTTCTTTTTCGAAATATGCTGGTGTAGAAAACGTGCTATTGTGACGATAGTCGGAGTCCCCAATCCCAGCACATTTCCCTCTCCTTACATCACAAATTTGTGTCCATGAATGTCTAACCCCATCGCAATTACAATTTAATTCCCACTTAAATTAGTCCTTTGGGACCAAATTATCACATTCTAATTTCAAACATGCTTGTGCAAAACAATTCACACATTCAAATACCCGCGCTAGACGCAGACAAACGGGGTTCAGCACTTCAATGTTCCAGAACGACCTTTCTTTTTTAACAAACACATTCACGTTCAGCAGAGTTAAGACGAGAAGTGTTGTTGTTCATGGAGTAAAAGCTTTTTAACGATTTTTATGCACGGAGGTCCCCTCGTTCCCAGATGAGGAACTGTTATTATGTCGAACTCACATGGTTAGCCATGCGGACTATATTGGTCAAAATGGTAATAAAGAGAAATTGTCTTCGACCTCGACTGAATATCCAATGACGATATTTCCTAATCGATCCCACAGCTTCAATGTCAATTGGCTTTATTTAAACCTCACATCTTGGTTTTCCAAGCCAAAGCGTAGAATTAAATATGCACACCTTGCATAGCTTCAAACGTCACTTTCTCGTAATTGATGGCCGCAATCAAAATAACTGAAAACACTTTCCTCGGTGGTTTTTCATTAGAATTAGGCTGCTGCAGAATTAAGGATGTTGCTAAGGGCAGCCAATGCTTCAACGCATGTTCACGTAACGAACGAGCCTTAACCGTAGCCGCTTATTCGGACACGGCCGGAATCATTCCGGTGAGTCGTTACCATGAGCTAGAATGCGAAAAATAAAACATGCACAATCATAGATTCCTTTTGCTTATTAAAAACCGGTTGCAGTGAACCGATAACGGTGAACCGCAACCCCAGAAGTTTGTAGTTAGCGGACACGAATGGTGACAACACCAATATCGAATCGGCCCAAATTTGGATTTGCCTCAACGAGTAAGATTAATTTAAACGTCCTAAAGGCAATAATGTGCGGGCATTTCTCTTTAAAGGGATGCCTGAGTTCAGCTCACTGCGGATACCTTAAGCTCTGAGTAAATTTTAAGAAACTGACCCCTTACATTGGCTGCCATCGCTGAGGTCAAAGTAATGGAAACGTGCACGCGTGTACGCGCCTCGCATGCACAACTCACAGCCAATGATAAATCTTCATTGACCTCAGTGAGGGCGCTGTTTGGGCTTGTGACGTCATATGCCAGGGGTCTTTACCGTTTCGCTTTAATTCAAGTCTGTTTGTAAACAGACTTCGTGCTGGGGGCTAGTGGAATACAAACGAACTGCAATGTTTATGAATAAGGTCTCCGTGTAGATTGTCATCGCGCAATCATTACGAGGCCAACTACACTTTAACAGCTGTTTCGTGAAACTGATGTAACATTTTAATTTCGGAATAATCATGGTTGTTGCCCATGGTGAGAGTAGATCGCGAGCAGTGAAATAAAATACGCTCTTGGCGTCCGTACGTCTGTAGCAATTATTTATTTAGAGACATGAACTAAACAAGCAGGTTCAGGGTGCTTCTCTACGGAACACTAATTATTAGTTGGCTGACCATGGCGTGAATGACCTGGTCACTCCTGACTTTAATTCAAGGTAACTGCCACCTTACAAACGAAGAAATTTACATCGGGGTGCCCCTACTTTTTTGGACTTCAGACTAGGCAGTTTCTCTTGGTTTAACTGTTTCCTCCATCATCATACTTCAGTGAACATTGACCCGGTTTCAGTCGACGGTTTCCTTGAGATTAATCGTTGGCAACGAAGGCCTCGATTTTTAAATTGGTGCATTGAAAGTGCGACAATCCTTAAATATTTGACGATTTTTATGTCCTAATTAACCTTGGTTAGTTCTTGAAAAAAAGGTTTACGATGGTAAAGTATTTTCAATGAACGGTTGCATAACACGTGGGGACAAAAATCCATCTACTATCCGATAAATCGAACTGTGCCCTTTGCCAGGTTTCGGCAGCGTCTCCTCTCGACAAGTGACAAGCGATCAGTTATTTTCCGGAATGCGTCGCTTGATTTAATGTCGAATTCCGTATCTGACTTACGAAGTGTAAACCGCCTCTTTATTTGCCTACCAAACAGCGTGAAAATTACAAAAAGATAAGGCCAGTGTAATGTGGTAGTAAAGTAAGCAGGTGGCAGGCAAACAAGAAGGTGCTGGAACTTAATTGATTCCCTCAGATCGGGACTGCATCGCGTTACTATTTAACAATTCCTACCTATCGTACCTTGGCCCAAAGGCTAACTTTAGTGCAACGATAGCAGAATTTGTGGCTCAATATGTGGCACAAGTCTTATCATATAACCACGCACTCAACACAAGCACGCTCGTCTATCATACAGCCACAGTAGATAGCACATCACGTTGATGAATTGACTGACTCGCAAGTAATCAGTGTGGGTATGGTTGACTGAGGGGGAAACAAAACAGCGCCGGTTACCTCCGGGCAAGACAAAAGACTCATGAAATTGCCTGATCAAGATTGAAGGCTAACTTCAGTTCCTAAATTTGATGTATGGGTGTCGAATAAAGAATATTATGTATGTAGAACGCACAGGGGCGTGTTTGCGTGCGCTCGCAAGAAAAAGAGATGGTGAAATGTTCAATTTATTGTGTGATGTAAAACGAGTCTGGGGGTACCATTTTGACAACTCCAAACTGTAAGGTGCTCACTGAGAATCAATTACGGTAGGCCTGGGGTATTTTGTGTTCGTTTCAAAAACATCTCGCGAAAAGTGTCATACTTTTATTTTATCACTCTGTGGAAATACTCTTTGCAAATGCCCACAGAACATCAACAAATAACATATTAAGGAAATAACACTCGAAGCAGTGCAAAAGTCACTCACGTCTATTACTTTCCTCCGCGTTTCATCAAGCTCTCTGAAGCCTCTGGACATAAGAAAAGATGAAAAACGGGGTTTTGTGTAAGTTGAACAACTAAGAAAGGATGAGAGGTAAGCACTCTACATTGGGAAAGACTATGCATAACTTTAGGATGCCTCATGCGAATATTCTAGCTTGATCATACGTGATTCTGAGAACAGAGATAAAGGCCTGATGAAGTACACCAAGAGACTATGGCGCACATGTTCGCCATGTTCTCTGGAGGACACGTGTTAGATACCAGAGGTAATGGCAGACCAATAATTGTTACAGGTCCTCCTTGAGGACTGGTATGAAAATAATTGGCTGCTGTTACTGAGATGGCAAGAATACACACGTGTAATCAAGTGACGACTGCGCAAGGTTAGGCATATACCAAACTAGGTCAAGAGTATCTACCGCTATTACGTCCTGACAGTTTCGTCTGTCAGGAAAACTATTTTTATTTCAGTGGAAGAAAGGAAGGCTGGTCGAAATACAAACGATACCCTTCAATGTCATATAAGACATTTCTCTCAAAGCACTGATTGTTAAAATGTGTGTTCAGTGAAAGTCGTGGTTGGTAAACACGTGCGATATTAAAAGGCCAAAAACGGGTCTAGATATTCAGTAAGGGGAAAGAAATGAAGGAGTTGCCAAGCACATTGTTTTGTTTACTCTGCAATAAAATGATGATACAATTAGATGCATGTGAGGGAAACCCTGCGGTGCGTGCCTTTACAAGGTACGTAATGCACCAAATCTCTTGAGTGACACAACACGGCATGTTTCTTTTGATCACACAAACAGAAGATTCTAAAGCTTTTTATTGACTTTTAAGAATGTGGGTTTACTAGTGCCTGTTAACTGTCCGGTTGTTTGAAAGGAAACGATTTTGTTTGTTTGTTTTGGGGTTTGTTAGTTTTTGTTGTTGTTGGGTTTTTTATGGGTTTGGGGGGAGGGGCTATAAGAAAAAGCACATCACTGTGCTTGTATAATGGTAGCGTGCATTTGTTTCATACCCTCTTAGTTTGCAATGAAAACAACATTAAACAAGGTTACGTTTTTAGTAAAAACATGTTTTCAAACTGTTCTGTTGTTAGCCTGAGGTATTTGGCAATGATGGTTTGAGGGTCTTCCGGTCTTCGAATGCCATTTTCTCCATTTTGAAAGCATTTCGGAGGGAAATGTCTCTTGAGGAGTTGTAGGAACTTTATGGTATCAGTAAGCTTTCAGATTGGATCTAATCATTTTGGATAATCACCAATTTTGTACTTTTGTTGTTAATGACCCCCTTCTCAGAGTATTCTACATCGATTTGTCTGGTAAAACATGCCATGCAGTCTATCAGAGAATCAGCTCTAAATTCATCTGAAATAAATGAAGGAATTTATATGTGTCGCTACCGTAACTATCCTGAGATTTATCTGCCTTTTAGCTAGGTAAGTTTGACGCTGCCTAATTCACAATGAACATAATATACATGCGTTGCAATAATTTACACCCAGCTCGACAAGTGTGGCACCAAGCTACTATCCGAGATGCAGAGTTGATGACATCTGCTCAGCCAGACAACTTATTAGAGCTCGTGAAATCTTCGACAGGAGTATTATTCAATCTGTGGTATTATAATCTTGTTTAGTCGGAGATTGCTCAAGACGATATCTCAACACTTTGAGGAATCGTGCAGGTTCTTATGGAACGTGGAATTATGTGTTACTTCTGCAGCGCCCTCAACGCACAGCCAACAGAACTGACATAGGGAGGGAACCTTAATATAACTCAGACTTGGGCGTTTCTGTCATTTAATAAGATGCCGTTTATTACACCATTATGAGTCACTGTTTTGTACAATCATTTTGCTTTTATCGAGTTAAACAAACATTCAAAAAAATCTGTAGATGATAGTATATCTATCTGAAATTTTAGATAAATTGCGAAGAATATTTAAAGGTTTGGTGCAACTTCGGTTCAAATAATTTATTAACTCGCATGCCTCAAAGTGAAATTGAATGACAGTTTCCATGAAGAGGCAAAATCTCTTTCATACGAATGCATGAAAGTTGCTGCTTTTTGTTGCTGACAATGACCGTCAACACCTACTTTAAGCTGATTGGTTGCAGTGAAGAGTCTGGGCATAGGTGGAATTTTATCGTTTTCAATAAGTGGCTCTCATAGTTCAGGGAAGATCATAAAGTCAACCTAGCCTTCCGTAACAATCTGTGTTAATTATCACCAGACTCTGTCCCTTTAATAGTGCAATCTCAAGTGACTGCACGCCTCTTACACGCCAATAAGTTGCAAGAAGCCGAAACGTCTTAAACTTTCACAAGAAACCTTTTTTTTCTTGGGGGGGGGGAGGAAACCATCAAACCATCTCGACTGAAACAAACCGCAGGATGAAATTAATTATCTTCTTGTCCATGGTTTGGTATAATTATAACAGTGAGTTCCTCCTTGCACGCTTCGTCGCTCTAGAAGTTGCAGGCATGGTGATCTGATTAGCGACCAATAATATTGTATTGCTATGCATCTTCGTGTATCTTCTAGACGTGTAGCAGCTGAAGCACAGGCAGTATAACACAATACACAGCAGTATAACACAATACAAAAAACACGAGAACCATGTGGCATGGGCACCTGCGCCTGCAAAGTAGCCAATAATGAAGCATAGTAGGTACTTCGGTCATACACTGCAAGCATGATGTGACATAGATATGGGGATCCCTTTTGTAATTCATCCCTAGAAATCACCACATTTTCCCCCGAATATGAGCAGAAATGTTTGAAACGTCGAGACCAAACCAACTGCTCTCCTCAGAGACAACACTCCTCCCAACAGAGATTTACACATTGTTGTTACATTCAATATTAACGCGCATACATGGGCCCTTTACGAAACCACGGTTAGTTAGAAGACATGTCAGGCGCTACCCTCATGGAGCTTCATTCAGGCGGAAGGATCCCAAGCCCAAGCCCAAGCTCAAGCCGTGGTTTCCAAACTGGCCTAAGGGCCTTGTCACACGAGGCAACTTTTCCAGGCAACTTGGAGTACCAATTGCAATGCATGCTACAGGACCATTTCTGTAGCACATGAGGAATTTTTCAAACGATGTCTTACGATCCCCAAGAAAATATGTGAAAATTCAAATGTGAATGCCTTTTCTTCTTAGAGATTGCCTGGAACTGGTTGCCTGTAAATTTGCCCCGTGTGACATGGCCCTTAAGATGGTGCTTTCCAATTGTTTCATCAACGTTTTTACCTCCAAGATGGCGTCGTGATGACGTCTATGCATAATAGCCCATAAGGGTTGCGCCAATTAAATGAAAACAAATCCTGTAAAGTATCAGTGTTTGACTCGTTTGTAGCAGTGTAGATTACTGCGTAGGAAGTACTAAAGTAACAACACAATGACACGTGGATGAGTTTAATTTGTTATGAAACTGGAGAGTTATGAAAATAAAAACTGATATGGCCAGCAAAAACAGATGATGTAACCAGAGAACGGTACACACTGTTTATTCGAAACGGTCAAAAATCGACCGGTTACTTATAAATGTATGTTTTAAGACACCGTTTGATGTGAATGCATGATGTAAAGAACACGTTCGCACAGTATCGTGATGTTGTTGTCGAATATTTACAGAATATTTTATTCGAAAAATTGAATTTATTAGCAGTAATTTTTATTTTAACCGCAGTCTGCCATATTGTCTTGTACAGTCGTAGACATCATGAGCACTAATATACAAAAAATAATTTATTTTACTTGTGAATTTTGTTAAATTTTCCTCCAGAATTTTAAAGGTAACTTAATGTTTTGTCCGCAATTAATAATAGATAGAGCCTCGTAAATAATTTGGACGAAATGTTACCAATAGCAACTTCGCATGGCACAGTGGTACCCCCCCCCCTTTGCAAATAATTGACTGCCATTTCTAGTTGGTTGGGATCACTGCACTTCTCATCCGGAAAGCTTAATCAACCCATGACCGTTTACCTTTTAGCAACGAAGGTTACGAAGTGCCTCACTCTTCAAAACGATATTAACAAATTAACACCGGTGGATGTTCAGTTATATCTAGCTATTCAAATAAACAGTCTTTCGTCAATAGGAAATGTCACGACAAACAGTAACACCAAAACGTAGTTAAGAACAACAAACTTATGCTTACCAGAATAAGTTTACCAGCCAAAAAAGCATATTATTTACCAATTATGTGACTGGTTTTATGCTCATTTTTGCTCAGCAGAAAATTGTTAATCAGTGCTTTTTGCTTAAACAGTTAGAAGAAATTGGGCACAGTTAGTATGGGCTTTCAACAAGACGACAAAGGAAGATAAATGTGAAAAACTCAATCATGTGACAGCTTTTAATGTGAATTTCGTCAAACCTATATTGAGTGTTACATCATTGTCTTTATGACAGGTGATTATTCGTTGAATATTTATTTCTATTTTTACAGTTTATTGTAATTGTGCTAGTTTCGTGTCGTATCGATATATGTTTTGTTTTTTTTTAATTTGTTTTTTTTACACAACACAAACGTGTACACCAAATGGTTTGGGGTTAAACAGTACTCGTTTTGCGTTTAAAGGAGCAGTACACACTCATTCCTAACCACCTTTTTATTCCGACCAGTGGAGTTAGACGCTTTTTTGTCATGTTCCCACGACATGGTGAATTTGTTAACCCATGTTTTACACTTAACTGAGCATTTGTATTTATTTTAAGTTTCAAACAATAATAAACATACAGCTTGATACGATATTAATCTAACTGAAGGTGTGTTTTTTACACTTCGTTCTGGGGGTCTTTTGTCTTCAATGTTTGGTTCTAAATTTAATATCTCCTAAAGTAGATATTTGTTAGGTTTTTGATGATGCCTTTTAATTTTCTGTTGCGGCTTATTTTTAAATGTGTGTAAAGTTTTTCATTGTATAATGTCGCTGTCCTTGCCCTTTGTTGTCTTCTTTATTTTCTTTCTTTTTTAGTGCAATATACCTGCCACCTGCTGCAACCGAGGCGTCACTATTGATTAACATTCGATGGTATATTCATTATCACAATTAATCAACTAATAAGCTAAATGCATTTTGTTGCAATTAGTTCGTGCCAGGCACAGAAAAAGCTTCGTGGATAGCTTCGAGAAGGAACACTATCTTCTAAGCCCATAGGCTTATTGTTTGCACATTACGTTTTATTTCTGAAGACGTTAATAGCAACTGATCGAAACGTCGAATTTGGATAGTTTTCAGAGCCATTACAACTCAGAAGCAAAAACAATACTCACTCAATCAGTATTTTGTGCGGTTAAGGGAATTATTTTTTAAATATTTTTGTTTTCCCTTTGACTGCACAAGATACCTATTTTACATAAAGACCTTTGCAAATGAAGCAGTCAAAGATTCGCCTGTTATTCTTCATCAACCAATCTAACTCAGTACTCTTTAAAGTTGTGACTATTGTTGTCGAAATAAACAAACATTCAAGTTTTTCTGTCCGGGTAAACACGTATTAATCGTTTTTCTAGTAAATTTGTTTAACAGAGCATGATTTAAAAAAAATCAATATTGTCCCATGTCACGTCTGCAGGCCTGATTCTTTGTTGTTATGTAGGGGCAAAGCAGTTTTTTCTCAGTAAAAGGCACTTCTGTGAAAATGTTTTAGATTGTACACAAACATCGGCCCCATCGGGCCACCAAGGCTTTGGCCAGCGACATGGAGGCAATTGCCTCCGTTGTATCAGGCCTGTGGTTGTTTCCATTGTTATCCCTTGATTTGACCCCAGTGCTAAAAAAAGAAAATAACTTCATTGCAATCGAGATGTAATTTTATTGATGAGTAAATTTCTTGTTTGATTTTCAGACATAATCAAGGTGCTTCTGGAACACAGTGTACAACTCGGGGACGCCCTCTTGCGAGCAGTTGATGAACAGTTTACCAATGCTGCGCAGATGATCTGCGAATACATCAAGCAGAAAAACATCCCGGTATACTCGTTTTTCTAATTAATAACTCCCTTCATTTTAGTTACCGTAAATTTAGTCGGGAAAAATTTATAGGGAATTTTCGCACAGCATTTATAAAGAAAAACTTTTTTCCATTCTCTCTTTCTCTTATTATTACATGGGTAAGTATTCGCAGTTGTGTGTGAGGTCCACATTAATCAAAATAAAGTACACATTTTTAGTGCAAATACAATATTGCATAAAGTATAGCATCAGTGTGTTTTTATAGGAAATATAGAGTGTAAGTCATGTGGATTCAGCGTCGGATGAATACATCTGATGTACCTGAAGCCTAAACAAAGGGCCCTCCGCTAGTCGGTATGTTCTGGGAAACACTTGGCCTATTTGAACATCCTTTTCAAACATTTAACTATCTTTTTCTACGAGCTCATAACAAAATTCCCTGGCGCGTCTTTCCTAAGCTTTACAATTAAGGTGGAACTCGTACTATAGTTAGCATAAATTACAGAATATATAGGGTACTAAAATATTCGCGTATGATGTTTAAATTAAGTTGCAGACAAACAGGACTGTTTCAAATAAATGCAGCCATGTTGAAATTAACATAGAATGTGGTTATTTGGAGGGAGTCTTTTTTTACCGGAAGGAGGCATTTTGTCTCTGTAAATCTTTCCTTGAGGTGGGGTTAAGATGCGTAAATAAATAACATGGGACTCAATGTACCAAACAAGCTTCTTTAAGATGTAGTTGACTACAGCCTTAATTTGATAAATGATAAACATGCGATTATAGAGGTAGGGTTGCAGGAACTCTATGACTGATCTTAATCCTATTACAATGCATTAAAAGCCTAGACCTTGACCGGATGAAGTTGATCATGGTACACTGTACAAAAAATGTGAAATTGACTAGCGGCAACGAGTTAATTCTCACTCTCAAATCTACTCATTACCAGACATGACGTCACATAATTAATAATTAATTCATGGGTGCAATAAACAGTCTGGTTCTCGTTCGGAACCATTTAGAGAACAAACAACGATTCACGAAGCGTTACTTTGGCAAATTAATCGTTAAATACACGACTGTATTCAACGTGCATGTTTTCATCGTGCATATTATGATAAACTACACGTATATAATTAATTACTATTCTTTTAATGCTAGTTATTCTCAACGAAGTAACTAGTTAGTTACTAGTTACCAACTCTCAATAGAATAACTTTTTGTTTAAAGCAGTTATCAGTATTGTAGTTGATCTGTTTACCGTGTTAACTTCACATGTAAACCGTTTTTAATTGAAGTGGCTCTTTTACGAGTGTACAGCGTGCTGAGTTAATTTGTATGAGGTGCACTTTAACCCCCCCCAAAAAAAAAAAAACCAAACAAACAAACAAACAAACAAACAAAAACGATCAGACTAGGTTAGATTAGATTCTCAACTGGGACCAACAAAGTGATGTTTCATTCTTCCTTTGTATCATGTGTTGTAGGAATTCCTCAACTGTCGAGCGCTGAACGGCGACTTCCATCCAGACATCACGCCCATCGTGCTTGCCTCCCACCATAACAACTACGACATCATAAAGATCCTTCTGGAGTACGGAGCAAGGATTGAAGATCCGGAATATTATGCCTTCAGCACTCAGACCCAGACCCTCCAGCACTCACTGGGCATGTTGAACATCTACCGAGCTCTAGCCAGCCAAGCCTATATCTCCCTGACAAGTGCTGATCCGATCCACACGGCCTTCGAGATGTGCGTCAAACTACGGAAGCTTTCAATGAAGAATCCGGAATTCTCGGAGCAGTTCCAGGAGTTGGCTGGACAGTGTGAGCAGTTCGCTGCTGATATTCTGGGTCACATTCGGAACCACAAGGAGCAGACTTGTATTTTATACCACGATCCTTACCTGTGGGGAGCGTACGTCGAGGGGAATGGAGTCGGACCATATAAAGTCAAGATTGCAATCCATTATGAACAGAGAAAGGTTGGTTACCATACAATACTGACTCAAATACTATACATGATTCAAAAAGGGGCCAGACCAACTTCCATCCCAGCCTCAGTTGGGTGAAAACCATTAGGGGCTACCACAGTTCAAATACGAATGTCCTTAAATAGTTAGCGGAGCTCAATCATCACCCTCGCCCTCACCCGGGTCAAAAAAGACCAACACAGCGCGTACACACCGTGTATGCGGCGTGTGTTCAGTAAGTTTGCAGCCAAGTTTATTCAGAGTTCACACGATAAAGTTTCTTCGCACTCTCGTTTTGGTTTTTCCTTTTAACGGGGAAAACCCACACAATTGGGAAGAAATTAAAAACTACTGTTACCTTCAACGGTGCATTTCCCATCAATGGTGGGATTCGAACCGGAGTTCATTGACGTGAAATGTTCGAAGAAAGATGCTCTATGACAACCTGATCTCCAAACATGATTAATCAGTGATTTCAATTTAGATGACGAAAACCTATTCAGCAAAATCACTTGAATGGTGTCAATGTGGCGACGATGGGCAACATTGTCCCTGCACTTCCTTTATGTCATCTTTTATTATTCTGGCCGGTCCGGATATTTGCTTTTGGTTGTCTTTGTAACACTTGGGTCTTTCATTTTGTAAGCATGTCATCTGTAGTATTATGTGATACTACCGAGCATGTTTTGTGTTTTTAATCCTAAATAAACAAAATATGTTTCTTCTCCAAATTGTTCAGTTTGTTGCACATCCTCACTGCCAGCAGAGGCTTACCCAGCTGTGGTACGAAGGTCTCCCCAGGTGGTACGACACCAACTGGCTGTCCTCGTCCATCTTCTCCGTTCTAGTTGCCTGTTTCTTTCCAATACTAAGCATCTTGTACATCATCTACCCGTGGGGCCGGATTGGGAGCTTCATGAGAGTTCCCCATGTTCAGTTTGTGTGCCATACATCATCAGGTCTGTTTTTCCTCCTTCTGCTCGGTCTTCAGTCGGCTCGACTGACGGATAATGTTATATTATTAGTAAACATGGATACTCGGAATGATGAACCCACGTTTACTGAATGGCTCGTCATCTCATGGGTCATCGGTAAGATCAAGTTTTTATTTATTTACTTATTTATTTATTGTTGTTATTATTATTGTTTATTATTATTGTTATTTATTTTATTATTGTTTTTCCTCTTCTTCATTGGCACAATACAAAAAGACAAATACAGGGAAATAAAAAGATATTAAAGAATATAGTTTATACAATATTATACATCATATAAACAGATTTGCTATAAGATCAAAGTAGCCTACTTGTATCCGATGTTTTGATATTTTCTTACTTCATATAAAAACATCGCACGATTCACATTACTCACGTTACGATTTAAAGAACGGTTTTTATCTAAAGTACAAGTGGTTACAAACATCGACCACAGCACTAAACAAATTCTTCCATCCAGCTAGGGAGTTGTAGGAGACTGTAGTCATTTCGATGCAAAAGAAACAGAGACCCAAATACATTCATACCATACGCTGTACGTCTCCTTAATGTTTAGCCCAGACGCCGATCTCTTTCTGTTAAGATAATGTAATTAGTAATGTGTATTTCAGCATAGTTTTTTGTACTGTTTCATTATTTTGAGGCTTGTATGATTGCGTATCAAAGGAAACTGTCCTCCAGGACCGATAAACTTAATTGAATTGAATTAAAGAGTGGAAAATTGTCGCATTGACATAACCCACTCGTGAAAGAAAGAAAACATGAAGAAAGTTCTTTATGGGTAAAGATGGCTACAAGACATGGCGGATTGACACCGCACTGCAAGAATTCTGATAGAGGTAGATACTCAGTTACATGAGTCCCTCGAAAGAAGGGAAAAATCCATGTAGCCAGCCTAATATTTGTTAACATGCACCAAATAGAAAATTACGCGAATGTATGGTCAAGCTCATCTCCGATGGTATTTTCAAGAGCCGTTTATTGAGAGTTGCGACATAGAGGAGCCAGTTTTCTTCGGTCACGTGGTTGCTGGACGCCATTTTTTTTTCAAAATGCAGCACAATCCAATGGGCAGACTAGTCTGGCACACTGTATTCCATGAGTTGGTTTTTTTGTTGTTTTGGGTTTTGTTTTGTTTTTTAACACAAAATGGCTTCTACTCGCAATTGTCGCAGCTCTCCCACTCTCCCAATATACGGCTCTATTTTCTGAATTCGATTTGCATTAAACTGTTTTCTTTTGGGTTTCAGGTTTAACTTGGGCCGAGATAAAAGAATTATGGTACTACGGTTCGAGATATCTAAAGGACCGGTGGAATATATTGGATTTCCTCACCCTCTCTCTCTATTGGGCATCAATCGCTCTGAGGGTGGTAGTTTACGTACAGGTAGGTCTTTAAACGCATAAAAATCACCGGACTGAAAATAGTCGAAATTTAAAGAGCAAAACTAACAAAAAGCGTTTTCAAATATTAACGAGCGCATGATTATAGGAAACGGTGGGTACCGACTGTGGAAGTGAATATGCGAACATTGGGACCCGTTAAAAGTGCGCCAGTTTGTTTCTTTCACGCATTAAATCAATGTAGGGCCTACGTGAGACCAGGGCCCAATTTCATAGAGCTGCTTAAGCAGAAAATATTGCTTAACAATTGTCTGCTAAGCAGAAATGAGCAGGATACCAGTCAAAAATTGTACATGTGACATGGTAGTTTGGCTGGTAACCTTATTCTGGTAAGCATAATTTTGTTGTGCTTGGCTACTTTTTGTGCTTAAGCAGCTCATAGAGCTGCTTAACGGCCGATTCAGTTCTTACTGTGCGATTTCTGATAGCGCTTACTGATAGCGCTGCTAACCGTAAGCACACGAAAAGGCATGCTAACCTTCCGCTGCTTACTGTATGAAAATGAATGACGTAACAAAGCAAATCCATGGTGAACGCGCAAGAAAATGTCGTGCTTACCTGTGAAATACGCTTACGCTTAAGCAAATTTTTCTGCTATAGTTAGCACGAAAATTTGCTTACCGTTAGGCAGCACTATGAAATTGGGCCCCGAGTGATCCCAAAATGGTGGGATACGTGCGCGCGAGACTTGTGAGGTCTATTGAGATCATGATTTTCACTGTGCATTTCAATTGATACCTACTTTACTTTTGATTATTTCACAAAAGTAAACGCCTAATCACAGATTACAATCTGTATTATATAATCAGTTGATTGATTATATAAATTAAATTTAAGATACAGTCAATAGTATACACTGACCTTTATAAGGAGCATGACAGTTATGTTTTTGATTAAAGATGGAAAAGAGGTTCTCCCCAAAGGTGGCAATGTTGACGAGTGAATTACACTTGCCTGACCATGGATATAAAAGCACAATGGACCAACCGACTCTAGAGCCTATACCTCTTCAAAAGACATCCCGATGTAACCATGAGATACTATAAACTACTTACAAAAGCTTAAGTCCGACACTCGTTTGAATTGTGTATTATTTATTATCTAACAGGCTGAGACCAGGAGGAGTGAACTCATGGCACAGGCCACGGGGATACCATACACGACGATGTCGAACTTTAACTTTACCCTCCCTCCTGACGATGAGGACTCCATAAACACACCGAGTGGAGAGATGCCTTACAACACATCCTTCGGCACTGACATCACAACCACAGAAGAACCCGTGAACTTGGAGCGTCTCTATCAATCCATCTTGACCATCTCGTCTAAAATTGAGGACCTGAAAGCTGGTCGTGATAAGAACGATGAGGAGGTGGAGGAAAAATTGGTGATGCTCAATCAGATGGTCGCCGGAATGAATGACACAATGGCAGCGTTCATCGAAAGCCAACAGGAGGAAGGTGATACTGGAGGAGGAAGCCCTAGAACTGGAGGCAACTCACAACGACGGAGGGCCGGTTCAGGGGGCGGTGGCCAAAGTTCCAGCTTTTTCCTCCTCTTATCTTATATGGACCCCAATAGTACGGGGAGAGCGACATGGGAGCCCTTTGATCCAATGCTGATCGCTGAAGGGCTTTTTGCAATAGCTAAAGTACTGAGCTTCCTACGGCCTATTAGTCTTACTGTTATGAATCGACACGTTGGGCCAATGCAAATATCACTTGGTGGTATGATGTTTGATATCACCAAATTCATGCTCATTTTCTGTTTTGTCCTGTTCGCCTTTTCTCTTGGTATGAATCAACTTTACGGGTATTACGCCACCATTAAACACAAGGTGTGTTCAGTTGATGATGAAGTGTCTTGTAGGATGTATTTTAGCACGTAAGTTGTACTTCTACTTTTATCTTAACAATAAATATTAACCTTCAGCAATGAAGTCGAGTCGGAACCCTTGTATTGATAGTGTGACTAGACGAATGGATAATGTTTAGCAGGACAAAGAACAGCAATGTCTGAGTTGGAGTTTCCTTTGGAATGACAATGGCAACGGTGACAGTGACAGTGACATAAACGAAAGTAACAATGGCATTGACATTACAAAAACAAAAGATCATTTATAGAAGATTCTTTATATGAACAAATTTGTTTTTAAAAAGTGGCAGCACCTGTTTCTTCTTTTAGTTTTTGAAAGAACAACATTCTATCATTGCATCAATTGGCTCTTGATACCTGTGTCCGTTCTTAAAAAAGGTATTATGCACATGACGTCATTTGAGTTGGGCGCCCTCTGCTAGAGGTCAACAAGAACTAGGTTGCTCATTGGCTCATCCTCTGCGCCGCGTGTACAAACTAGGTTGCTCATTGGCTCATCCTCTACGCCACGTGTACAAACATATTTTTAATTCCATTGTTTCACCAACCTCTAAGATGGCGCCGTGATGACGTCAATGTATAAGGTTCTTTATTTAAACGGCAGTAGACCTATTTTCTGAATTTCTGAACTGCGTAGCTTTCAGGATGAATAAAACAATAATATGTTTTTGTACCAGTCTTCCAGAAACAATGGGGACTTTGTTTTGGGCGCTATTTGGTCTTCCTGATCTCGACATCCTGGACCTGAGGCATGCGAACCACACCTTTACAGAGGGTGTGGGTACGGGATTGTACGCTGTGTATCACATCATTGCTATTGTTGTGCTGATGAACGTACTGATTGCTATGATGAGCAATACGTATACTCGCATTGAGGTAGGTTTTTGATAGTTTGTCTGGTTTGCGGTGTTTTTGTTTTCTTTGGGGGGGGGGGTGTTTGTGTTATTGTTCCTCAATCTCGCAGATTATGCATCAGCTGCCAAATAAGCTAGCCCGAAAACAAACAAACGAACAAAAACAAATACAAACAAACAAACAAAAGCAAAAAGACATAACGACAACAACTACTGCAAATCATGAAAATTTACGAAAGCCAGAGACATTTTTCAGGAAGTTAATGACAGAGGAAACCTTTCGAAAACATTTAACACGAAGTCCACGTTGAAACATTTTGCAAACATGCGGACACATTTTGAAGGAGGGAGAAACTTTTTGCTGTTGTGTACATGTGCCTTAAAAGCCACCATACACTGTCGAACTACCATACAGGAAGATGCTGAGATACAATGGAAGTTCTCAAGATCTAAGCTGTGGATGACGTATTTCGAGGGTCGAGGAACCATACCACCCCCATTTAACGTCATCCCTACACCGAAGACGTTTGGGTACATCTGTAAGTGGATCTGGGACAGGTTACATGGAGCACAGTCTCGACAGGAAAAGAAGGTACTCATACAATTTTTCATACTTTGAAGCATTTAGAACCCTTGCATTATGACGCCACGAACTCAAACAGTGCCACCATGATTAATCTATAGTAACAAATTAAGAGTCAAGTCTAGAGCCAAGACTACCCTGAAGTTAGCCTGAATATCTGACGTCACACTTCAAGGTTCGTGAATAACGCCAGATATCTGCCTTGAGCGCCTGGCCGGATCCTGCCAGTTGTACCTTTGACCTCGCATTCATTTCACATGGAGACTCCAGTCAATTCACACATACATGTACTCATGTAACATAGTGAATAAAACAACATTACATGCATGTGCAAACATTATGCACACGCTGCATTAGGACGACCGAAAGTGCAAACTACATCACCTCTGACCAATCACAACACAGATATGGAAAGCTACGTCACTATACGTTTATCCAATGAAATAATTGTATCCAATGAAAACATTGGACCTGTAAGACCAGTGCTTGTCTTTATCCTTGCAGATAAAGGCAGGGGACCAGTCTACCCTGAAGTAAGGTACAAACTGTACATTGTGACTGGTTTTGATCGCTCATTTGATAATTATTATTAGTGTATGAGATTCACGAGTTCAGTGTTCTGAAATCGTTTATGAAAATAACCGATTAATAGTAACATCTACTTTACAATTATTTACTTTTTAGGAGAGAAACAAAGCGTTTATGGAGGAAAGAGAAAAGCAATATAGGGTAAGTTCCGGGTTTGCCCAATTGTGGTTTCTTCTGGCTCATACCCCAAGTGAAATGCATTTGTATACAAGACCCCACTTGACCTCTCCTTCCGGTCCAAATAGGAATTTACCCCCTACCAAATAGATTTGTACACAAATTTTAAATATTTCTACACCAAATGTGAACGCTTTGTATGTCTTTGTCTTTGTATGAAACATCAATGTAGCGCAATCTTCAAAATAAGTATGTAAGTCAAGATTCAAAAGTTCTCAAGGTTAGTTGTAACATTGTCTGTACTTTTAAGATTGAATGAAGTTGGTCAGAGTCTTAGATTCGGAATTCCCCCCCCCCTTCAAATATTTGAAAATGTAATTTGACGTTATTCAATTTTCTGAATGTCAGGACATCATGGGTAAGCTAGTGAGGCGGTATATCTTTGACGCCAAGAGGGACGACGAAGAAGGTAACCAAGAGCAATGGGTCAACCGCATCAAGCAAGACATCTCAGGCTTCAAGTATGAGATGTTCGAGGCCCTCTCAGGGATGGATTCTAAGATGCAAGACATGGAGACCAGGATAGCTAACGGACCACCTGACAGTTCCGTCGGGACAGAGATGTTCCAAAAGATGCACGAGTTTGTCAAGAAACCCCTTTCACGACCGGACAGTATGGAGTCTGTCAAATCAGGGTGCGAGGAAATCTGCGCGGCCGCTTCTCAGGATTTGCTTGATTCTAGAAACTCCCATCTAAACACGTCACCAGTGTATGATACTGGCGAGTTGGAGGGACCTTCATCCAACAACCGAAACAAGCCCAAATCACCATCATTACCAGCCAATATTGCCTCCTACATGTACCCACCAGAGTGGGAGAAGTATGAACCTATCCGCTTCATTGATGAGGATCCAGAAGTGCCACTATTGGGAAGTCCAAGGAACAGCATCAGCAGTAATAAAAAGAGGGGGAGTAGTCGACGAAGACGGAGGCATAGTGCCACTCATCTAAATCACATAGGCAGTATTTCACGCAATAATAAAGACGTTGTTGAAAACATGCTGGAAAGCGCCACCAAAGTTTGACCAATCCCCATCCTCCTCATTTTTAACCATGCAGTTCAGACAATTTTGAGGAGTCATTTCTCTTCTTTACTGCACAAAAAGGTGGCAGTAATGGCCTCTTCGTCAGCAAGATCAAGGTCATCCTTATATATTTAGGTTATCCATGCTAAGATTTTGTATGTCTAAATATGAGGAAATTGTAATTTTAACAGATTTATACATTATCTTGTTTTAATGCATGTTCCCCGGTAACGACTATTCTATTTATAATTATTACTTCCTCATATATACAAGAGTAGTTTGAATTATTGGTAGTATGTAGGATTTATTCCTGTAACTTAAGAACCGATTTGTGTTGGTTTAGATGTCGTAATTTAACGTTCGTTTGAAATTTGAGAAGCTGAGAAAAATGCTTACAATTATTGGATGGTTGTTTCAGGCATTAAAAATAGATAATGGCTATAAATGAGTATTCATGAGATATAATGTCTGTCATTATTTACATATTTTGTAAAAGTTTTGATGAAACATGTCATTATTTGAAAGAAAACTTACAAACTGAAAAAATAACTATCGAATCAAGTAGACTTATACATCGTAACCTTTAACTGTATGCATACCCATTAATTTAAACAGGCATAAAAATGGAAGCGTTTGAAGAAATTAGTGTGTTCGTGAAGCAGTGAATCCATCGCCGTGATGACGTAAAAATTTACGTAATAGTTGCCTAAATTAATGAAGTCACTTCTTCTGAAACTGTAAAGTAACGTGCACAGATCAAACACTTCCAAGGTATATTAAAACATATATTATGAAAGTCCACCGGTTTGTACAGAACAGTTACCATTCATTACGCGGAGATGTTGTTTTATAAGTTTTCATCGTTTGATGAACGTTTTTCATACCATGTCAAGTTTGGGGTAAACCTCTTCAATTCGGCGTAAGTGGAGCGAGTTATAGAGACAGTACAAAAACTACTCGATGATTGTGATTCGTCCTATACAATTTCAATGATTTATTTGCTCCGAGTCAGTTTGTAGAGTCGATATTCTAAACCTATTAAAATGTAGACTTGTTACATATATAAATAAATATATAAATATTTCAATGATTTGTAGGAATAGTATAAAACGTTGTTGCTTGTGTATTTAAAAACTACCTAAGTAACACAAGTCCTTTGCAGTACTTTAAAGACAATACAGAATCACAGAATTCGAATTTTCCAGCCATTTTGTCGGGCTATAATGTAGGCAATTAGAGGCGATTTCTAACTGTAGATTGTCAGTGTGGGTAGATGCTAAGGGAACAAGAGATTTGGGAGGTCGAGGTAGAAATTGTTAATTTTGAAAACTTGTATAATAAAGTGACTTGAAATAAATGCCTAAACATGATATAGAAGTGCATACATTACATCAATTCTTTAAACAATCAATATTATAGTGTCGTTATACTTTCTAAGTGCAAGGTTCGAATGGTTGATTGAATTGCTTTTCATTCCGCGTGTATACTTGTTTTGTTCTCTTCATTTAGTGAGATAAATATCTTTACAGATATTAAAATAACTACCGATGCAATCACATTTCACATTATCAACAGAAGTGTAAAAGTAACTTACTTTTTCTGCTCCTTAGTATGAAATTTGTTTAGATTGTTTTGGGTTTTTTTCTTATTTTAAACATCATCCAAGGCCTCTGTTTGTAGGATTTTACCTCGGTTTGTATAGGATTTTACCTATGTATGGAGCATTTTCAAGAAACGTGTGTGGATGAATTTTGTAAACAATGTGAGAGGTAAAAGAGAGAAAAAAATCGAAATATTTAAAGAGGTTAAATTCTGCCCAAACAAATCTTGGACTTTCGGTAAAGTATCGCCTGTGAAGTAAACCTACAAAAACGGGTGTTGGATTTTTTTCTGACGCTCGCTTCAAAACTTCTCTCCTTGGGTGCGCCATTTAAATTCATCCATTAAAGAGTAAGGGGAATGTCTAATTAAATGTTGTGATGTACTCATTTTCCAACAGATAGAGCCCTCATTTGAGTGGTGAAAATTCTCTAACTTCACGTTAAAATGGTGTAAATAGCCATATACAATACCCTTCCAGTGCAAATGTTGTCAACATCCGATGTTTTGGTTCATTTCCTGACTTTTTCTGAGTGATTCTCGAAACATGACGTCATTGGATTTCAAAAACTAATTAATCTTTATATTCCAAGGAGAAATATTTCGTCCAAAAAAAATGTCAAATTCAAGGTCGTTTTGATTAAATATATCATTGAGAGTCAAGAATGAATCAAAATGTATCCGTAACAAAAATGTACAGACCCATTTTTCTCAGAATAATGTCATCGCATGTTTGGATATTGACAAATTTTGTCTGGAAGGTTATCAAATTATTTGCACCATATTAACGTGAGGTTAGATATTTGTTTTGTTTTTCCCCACACACACGAGAACTCTATCTATTGAAAAATTAGTACATCACAATATTGAATTTGACTTTCCCCATCCTTTTTAATTAGCAGGAAATTAGAGTCATTGCTGGTGGAAAAAAAAAAATCTCAAACTAGGGTCTAAATGTTTGGTGGTATATTGAAATGGTGGATTTATCCGCCTTTTGGCTTACCTCGTGAGTTATAGATTTCAAGATGCTTCAAATGCTTAAGATGAGTTGTCAGTATCACCATGGTGATTTGTATTGTGACATCACACTTTGCTTAGCAATTAAGATTGATTCGCAGTTAAGATCAATCTTAGCTCTCTTTGAAATCCAGCCCAGGAAGCTTTAGCTCGAGCGAAGTAGATCAAAGAGCATGATTTATCCATAATCTGTCAGGAGACTTCTTTTTCACCAGGCAGACCGAAAAAAGTCTGAATTTTGATAAAAGTCTGAGATCTCTCAGTCCTGTTTTGAGAAGTAATCATGGATTTGGGGATTTTTAATGCACCGGTCGAAGATTAACTTCCAGACACAAAGTTTAAAACATTGTCCTTACGACAAATGAGTCTTCGGTTCACGTGCTTTTCAATATTTAATTTTATACAAATACAAAAAATTGCATTTGGATTTATGTCGTAATGTGCATCAGCACCTTTCGATTCAAAATGAGGAAAAGTATTAATTATTTTACAGTTTTCATTAAATTAACGGTAAATTTTCTAATTTATTGCAGTTTATTGTTTGTGTTGGAGTTGGAGAGATTATAGCATAGTCCTTTTAATGGAGAACTACCTGTGTAACTTTTAATTAGGTGTTTAATAGTATTATGTTTTTGTGTATAGCGTTCCTATCATGCATTTAACCTGGCATATTTATTTATTTTTAGGAACGAAAACGTTTATTCAACCTCCTCCCGCATGCGTTTCACATTTTCAACAAAATGTGGACGTAAAACATTTGACAGCATAGTGTGATTGCTAACACATGGAGGAAGAAAATATACTTCAACATATTGACAACTTTCTAGGAAGTAAAGTTATGAATCAAGGATTTAAGTATAAAAATATAACCATGCTGTCATGTTAATTGGGCTAGAATTTTATCCATTGTCCTACAAAATTGTCTTTAGGCTGCGATATTTCCGAAAGACCTTATGCACATGACGTCACTGCAGTGGAACGCCCTCAACTAATGGTCAAAAGGCAGTTGCTCATTGGCCCATCCTGCGCGCCGTGCGTAAAGCTGAAGCCTTTCCATTTCTCATTATTGTTTTACTTCTAAGATAGCGGCGAGGTCACGTCAATGCAAGAGGTCTATCTATAACTTCAATATTTCGATTTACCATAAAGATGAGGCACGTATCTTTCTTCGAATCGTCAGTACGCTTGGAAAACAATTGGCATTTAAAGTTATACTCACTTGACTAAGTAAATATTATGTAAACTACAGTCGTCTCTATTTCTTTCTTCTTCTTCTTCTCCTTTTTTTTTATATTTTTTATTTTATCTCTTTGTATCAAACATTGCATCATTCGGGCCTGCAAAGTCTAAGGAAGAATTTGAATTGACTTTAGTTGACCTAAAGGCGTTATGTGACGGTGAATGGTTGCACATACTACCGATCGAATTCTGAAGAAGGTGAATTATGCGCGTACAAATCTCAAGAACATCAAGAAAACTTATTTTGTGTAACTTAAAGTGATCACGCTGACTCCCAAACGATAAAAACTCTCCAACCAAAATGGACCTATTGAATCTTAAAATCAATCCCGAAGGAAAAGTTCTGATAAGCTTTAAAAAAAAAAATTGTATCCCCTATAACTCCCATCTAATTCAACAATAAATGTATTAGAACTCTATCACGACAAAGGCTTTACCACATTTTACGTCAATTAAATTGCTCTTGGATTACAGCTTCATTGACCATAATGAAAGCCGGTAAGATAACACTGCCTACAAAATATGCACCTCTGTAACGTTACTGTGGGTCATCTTTAAAACAAGACATTAGCCTCTGTCGTTTTTCGGCATCTTCATAATTTCAAGAGCATGGGCATCATGCTCGTGAACGTTCATCTGAACAATTACTGATAGTTGTTGACCAACAGACCAGCATTTTTTTCCAAAGAAAGGGGTGGTTCCGCTGCCCCTATATCGCACTTCACGTTTAATTTGTAAATAGATAAATAATGAAGATTAAGGCGGACTGGAAGGATGTCTAGGACGTTGCCATGGTAACATGCCGCGGGTTCGGTTTAGTTCATGGTATGGAGACAATGTGAAGGTTACAGAATTTAAGGAAACATGTACAAGTTTACTTTTCCTAGCAGAAATATCCCATATCTTTTCTTAAGCTTTCAGGATTATATAAATTAACTGCTCGGGTAATTCTTTCTACTATTTTTTCCTATTTTTTTTGGTTAGTTTTTTTGTCAAATGTATTATTAACTGTTTTGATCTTAAACTGTAAACGAATTGTACAATAGACCTTTATCATGCTGCCGCCATCTTGGTCATGTTCCCTGTATCCAGTAACAGTATTGGATGCTAATATTCACTGTACAAAAAAAGGTACCAGATTATTTTTCCTTCCAGCCTCGGTTTGGTTAGATTGAGCTGAATAGGAGACAATCAAGATGGCCGCACCATGATAAAGGTCTATAAGTAGTGGATCAAGGTTGTTTTTCTAAACATGTAATGGGTCTGAACAACTCCACACATTATCTAAGCAATTATTCGAATAAATATTGTATTAAATATTTATGGAAATGTAATGCTTCTTACACAATATTATGGAAGACTTTGTATTTTGTTCAGTTTTTAAATCGAGCGTCACGTCTGTTTTTAATTAACTGATTTATAATTAAGGATCTCCAAGAAGTCGATGGACAACTATGGAAAGTTGTATTAGGTTTATCGGTGAAATGCATTATTACAACGCAGTGGACGTCTCTACCTTTATCTCCCATTTCTCTGGTCTCAAAAACATTACCGTTTAACTTGAATATCGCCCTCTAGCGGTTTGATCAATCTGTTATAAAAAATCTTTACAATGTATAGAATGGCAGGTTCGTACATGGTATAGTGTTCGTCTTCGGCTATGTTGTGGCCCAACAAGAAGAACAGTGACAAGACCCATATAGCCCATGGAGGTAGAAACCCAGTTTATCTCTTACCCATGAGTATGGCATTCCTCACCACCTCTAAATTTGTTATATTCACAAATGTAGCTGTACTGTATGCATACGATTTTCTTCTAATTCAGAAACGCTGCTATTGTCAGATTGTAGGGCATGTTCCTTGAGATGTACTCGTGCCCCTGGAGAGTCACTGGAATATTTTACACGAAGGCCACGGGAGGCAATTGCCTCTGTTGCCCCTGGTCTTGGCCTTGTTGCCCCTTCAAAAGTTACCCAGACTTTAACATTTTCAAAAGGAAGTGCCCATTACAAACTAAAAATGGCCTTGCACCCTCAAAGATGGCGGCCTGCTAATTTACTGCACCAAAAGACAACAGCTTGACGTCTCGATAAAAGTGTCACTGACACGTGCCACTGTGAATACCTGACCTTTATAGAATAATTATTTGAAAAGAGTCTTACCTGAATGTTCACTGACTCTTTTTCCTCGGAATTCCCACAGTTCCTTCCACAGTTGCTGCGTTAAAACTCTCCCTGTCCTATGATAAGTTCCAAATGTTATTAACATGAACAAGACGAAAGCAACCCACGGTACTCCATTGCTGTTGTCTTTTCTTTGCCGACTTTTTTTGTACTACCCAAAAATGTAGCGAAAAGAAACGACACTTTATCGTCTGCCGTCTGCATAATTACAGAGGAATGCGCACCTGTGGAAAGAGCGTCTCAACCAATTAAATCTGTTTTAAGTTAGCCTTCGGTTTCTGCCAGTCATTGCTAGAATGAAAGTGATTCGCTTACAGTTCATTGGCCGTTCCATTCTCTGCAATGGGGAAGTAGGTGATTTTGTATAATTCTCTATGCTTGATATAACACAAGTACAACATTAGACATTTAGATTTTTCAGAAAAAAACCTTCCTCGCCAACTTGTTGTCCAAAAAAGTGAATTTAATGTAAATTAAAGCTACAATATTCCGGAGTGCATCGTGGTTTTACTTGTTCAGGCCTTCAACTCAACCCTGCTTAACAATGTATATTTCCTAGAGAAAATAATTAATGCTGGATTAATGTCGTGCTGGAACTAGTGAAACTAATGTCTGGTCCCCTGTCTTCATCCCTCGACGGTGTTGATGTATTTTTTTTTGGGGGGGGTGCCAACCAAGGTTGGACAACTATGGGAAGCCATAAATGCAAAGCAAAAACAGATAGCCACAATCTGCAACAACGTTACACGAATGTTTTAAAATGGCGTTGAATTTGTTGGAAACAAGGCAACCAATCATGGGATGTATTGTTTCGTTAATTGAAAGTTTGCAGAAAATGTTGAATTTGGACACAACATCTGTTAACACGATTTAATGTTTTGCTAACATTCGGCCGTCCATGCCAACCAGCGCAGTTTGTTTATCAACAATAAAAAGGTCTATATTCGTTCCTCTGTTTTGCGAGATGACTGGGAAAGCTGTAAGAGTTGAAGCATAGAGCAAGGTTGAAGCAACTCGCACTCAACATTATTTGAAATCCCACGAGTTATCTAACTTTCATGGAATAAGAAATGGTGAAAAGATTCCGGTTATTTCTTGTGTTTCTTTTTATAATGACTGTTATCTTAAAATACAAGGTTACTCTTAATAATTTACCACGATGGAGTTTGTAATTGATGTCCAAAGCTTTTCTACAAACATACGGTTTCACTCTGAACACGCCGCTGTTTTGTTTACAACTCATTTTTTTTCCTCGTCAACACAGCATGCTCCGTCTCTATACTAAATAAATACAGAGACCACATGTCAAGTTCGAAGCAGCAGGTGTGCCACGAACGTGCAGTAGCGTTTACAATAGACAGTGGCAGTGCATTTCAATCCATTCTAAACTATACAAGTAGTGAGAGGGAGCAGTTTGTATAAACTTGCTAATTAGCCATAGACGACTGACTAATAATCTTTTTGGATCATTGAGCACGATGTAGTGCCTGGAGTTTTTGGGTGTTTTTTTTTTTTTTTCTCACAAACTTCAAAAGTATAACATCTGGGCCCAATTTCGTAGAACTGCTTAAGCATAAAAATTTGCTAAGCACAACAAAATGATGCTGACCAGAAAAAGGTTACCTGCCAAACTAAGTACCATGTCGTGTGTAGTACATTTGTGACTTGTATCCTGCTCATTTCTACTTAGCATAAAATTGTTAAGCCATTTTTCTGCTTAAGCAGCTCTATGTAATTAGGCCCTGGTATACATTAGGCATGCATTAGGCAACCTAAAACAAAACTACTAGATCTGTTTTTTAAGTGTACCTCATTTCAAATGTTCTGAGAACAGCTGGTTGATTTCAGCATGATTTAAAAAAACTTTAAAATGATTATACATATTTCATGCCAGGGCCAGCTTTAAAGAAATGAACTTCCGGTTACAGCATTGTAACATCCATTTATAAATCTGTTTAATAAGATGATGTACTTTGTGAGTTTAAAATCACACTTAAAATAATGTGTCCATTCATAAGCTTAGATAAGCACTTGGCATACATCAGATCATCCTCGACTTTTGTTTTTCTTGGCAGCCCTTTTCTGCTTTTGCAAAGTGGAGTCTTGTCAGTTCCTTCCTGACTTGAGTTTTCTTGGCAAACCTTCTTTGGTTTTGCAAATTGTAAACACAATATTAGTTCCTGCTGTCAAGCAATTTGCTTTCTATTAAAGGCAAAGTATACCTTTTGCTAGTTCGATTCCTATAACTAACCTGGGAAAATTTCACTTCAAAAGGCATTTATGAGGTATTGCCAAAAATCTGGAGTGGTTGCATCCAGGCAGGAATATCAATCCGTAATTGGAATACACAATTTAAGAAACGTTTCATTCAGAAACCTTTCTCAGATTGAAATGTTTTTGAAATCCCTGTCTCTAAAACCACATTCCATTGAAGGGAATCTTTTCTCAAAATGTTATACGTTATCAACAGCTGCAGCGCTTCTTACCAAGTAAGTTGTTATGGTCATTAATTTGTTGAGTAGTTACCAAAAAGTATATCTTCCCTTTACGTGACTTGATGAGATTTCTTAATAAACACAAGTAGCAACTTCAAGAAACAAGAAGACACAATGACATCTGTATTGCTTTACCCACTGATTTTATATTCCTCCATTCACAGTGACAGAATTTTATTCCATACCGTATGTCGGCAAACAGGACAGCTGTAAAACCTGTGAATATATACATAATACATAATGTACACAACATCATGTATAATCTTAATTCTACGTATCTGCATATTTTGTTTCAAATTGATTAACATAAAACAGTCCTATAGTGCGCTATGTATAAGCAGAAAAAAAATATTTGCAGCACAAAGGTTAAGACACGAGTATTAAGCCACTAATTATTTTTACATTAATCCTTATACATGTATTTTGGCATTTAGCAATATGTACAGCTTGTTTCAACTTTGTACGGAAGCGGATTATTATGGACTGCAATCTACTTGACAAACTTTCATTAGTGCTTGCATTTTACCTTTCTTATCCACGTAATCAATATCACAAAGGGAGAAAGTCAATCAGGTATTTGTAATTATACCTGCTTTTAAAAGAATTACTCGAATAATAGGGACGATTGAAATAGTATGCGAAATAATCCACACGGTACTGCAACAGAAAATGCTGTTGAGGCCACACTACACTAGGCAATTTACAGGCATTCACTTCCATGCAATAGTCTAGTACATGTAGATGGACAGACACTGTTGGACAAATGTCTCTCATGTGACCAAATGTTTCTTTTTAAAGGGACTGCGTCGTCATGATCAAAGCAGGCCTGTGGCTGTACATAGAATAATAAACTCTCATCCAGTTACTGCTCGCCCTCCCTCCGTATCATATTAAAGAGAGCGTGCGTGTGCGTGCAGGAACTGGGTGAGAGATCATAATTCCATGTTCAGCCACATGGATCATGACGACACAGCCCCTTTAGTTGAAGTGTGGTTGGTTTCTTCCAAGTTGTTTCCAATGACATCCCCATGTCGCAAGGCCCCAAGACAGGTAAACAGAAACAACAAACACCTTTCTTTCTTTCCTTCTTTTTCTTCAAAACTTCCAATAAGTGACTGTATAAATTGGAGCGGAGCTGTGTATTGAAAAGGGTTGTGACAACTTGCAATGAAGCCACTTTCAGTCCAATGTGTACACGCAGGGTACTAGACTAGACTGCACATTGTGTTGTGCATGCTACATTTGGATCAAAAATGGCAGCCAGCAACCATGTGACCATGGTTTTAAACTCTCTCAATACATGGCTCTACACTAGAGTTACTTGTCCAAATGTCCAAAAGCTACTGAGCAAGTTTATGTGCTAAGCGAAAGAAACAGCAGGGCACTAGTAGTAGCAACAATGTGAACAACACAAAAGTTTAGCTTGTAACCAGTTTCTGCTAAGCAAGATATTTCAGTTGTAAGCAAAGTTTTGTATTTGCCAGCTTAATGAATTGCGACTTGGTCAGAAGCTCTCCTTAATCCATTAAAGAACTCGAGTTAACTCCAATTCAACACTCAAATGATTGAATTCTTAAGATGTTGATACATAAAAGCCTCATAAAAAGGGTTGTTATGCCCAACAAAGTCCACCCCCCCCCTTTCCCAACCCAGAATGTGGTAACTTAACACCCAAATGTTTGCTGCATCTTGCCCCATGCGACTACTTGGTTTGGTCATCATGCTACAACCCCACAAATTCAAAAACAATCGATACTTGTTGATGTTTGTTGGAGAATGTTGATGGAGTTTTCCTTCTCCATCATTAGGGAAAAATTACTAGTGAGTTGTTTCCATTTATTTGGCATTTTCCTTGTCATTCAAAAGGAAGAGTAAGGCATTCCATTCAAACATTACGCCTTTCAAGATGAAAAACTAGTTCAAACAAAGGGACGTTTTCAATTTTGATTGATTTGGCTTAATGCTTAACGTATCAGAATATTTCCATCCAATCAAATTTTGTGAGAAATGGAATTGTTGCAAACCAACCAAAAGGACCTATGGTATAAATTTAAACAAATTTTTCATGGGCTCACGATTTTGACACTAACAGAGACTTTCTAAAACACTAAATCCCTTAGCCTTGAGAAAGACACTGCTAGTGTCGAAACGTTTGGCCATTAAAAATAAAATTGCAAAACAACTTTTGGTAAATGGCATAGGAGTTCATGGACCCAATTCCATTGCGATGTTTACAATAACCACAAAAAAAACCAACGCATCAGGTTCAGTTCCACTCACTTTACACCCACCATTCACTGACCAGCTAGAAATCTTAGTTTTGTCAAGTCTGTCCAAATGGCTTGCGGAGAAATTCTAAAGTAAAAACCTTGGAGAATTGGGACTAGAGATGAGCATGCAGCAATAAACAAATAGAAGGAAAACCAGGCCTAGCTTTGTCCAATGAAAGTTTGTCAAGTATTCCACAGTAACCATTACTTAGTCTAATACACTCAGATTCAGTGATCACTTTAGCATTACATCAACCTCATCACTAAAAAAAAATAGTGTCTAAATACACAACAAAAATTGTATTATTCACTTAAATAATACCAACAAAATCACTTTCCAAAATATTTCCATATTTCGAACATTACCATATATTTCAGAGCATATTTTTCCTTTGTCAAATATTTTTAACTAGAGTCAGGTAGTCTATGAGCCTTCAGATCTCAGCTAAAATTTACCGCAATTTCACAAGTTACAAACGACTTTTACATGACTGTAAAAAATAAGTGCAGAAGGCTACAGATCCCATTAGTCTAATCTTGTATCCATTCTAGTTGAAAAATATCTAAATCTTTTTCAATATGTAATATTAATTTATACATAATATTACAATGACTCGTTAACATGTTTAACACCTGCTCTTAATTAATCAAATGTTAAAGTTTCTTTCAACCTTTTGAATAGTTAAAAATATTTTTTTTTTAAATAATATGTTAGCATTGAGGCTCTTTTTTAATATTTATTCCGGAGCAGAAAGAAAACTATCAGATAAATGGCAGTAAACTGATGGTCATTTTGACAGCCCAATAACAACCAATTCAGGGCAGAATAGAATGGATTCAATTATGATCTTCTTTTTTTTCCCCATTTTTTTTTTGGTCATTTTATTTTTCCTGGGATTGATAATTAATTTGATATAATCTCAACAGAAATGCATAATTGTTTCAACTGCAGATATTCTACCAATCAATTATAACAATGGAGCAGATCTACTTTTCTGGGTGTGAGTGTATACCACGCCCGATATGTGACAGAGGGAGCCCCTCCGCCCCCAATAATCCCATACTCTAACAGACTCTTCCCCCTCTTGTACAGAAGTACACCCCTCCCCGATAATCCTCTTTAAAAATCCTGAGACTCCCAGAAAACAATAGGAGGGGGTACGCCATGCCACATATCGAGCACCAAATATAGGAGACCCAACTTTCTTCTTTTCTTTTTTTACAGCAAACAATACTCTCTGGAATTTCAATTTCAATTGATTCAACCATCTAGACAGATAATATCAATGAAGACTTATTTCCAAAATGGATCTGTCCACTCTTTAGTCTTGTTTTTTTCCCCGCAAAATTTGGTATGCATTCCTCTCGGGAAGTTGGTTTGCTTTTACTGCTGGTTGTTCTTCTGCCCAAATTGTTAAATCTTACGATTGGATTTTTTCAATACATCAATAAGCAGATACTTTAACAGCTTCAGTCCTTTTTTCTTTTTTCTTTTTTTCAAAATACTTATCTCAGAAAACAAATATATCTGCATAAATGAGTTATTTGTTTGTTTGTGTGCAAGTAAATAAATAGTTGCCCCAAGCGTACTCGCAAGCAGTTGGATTCAATTTTGGAACAGTTATAGTTTAGATTTTTTGCATTTCATTTTAATTTGACATCAATGTTCAGGATTAGGGGATTTTTTTTATCTAAATATTTACTTCTTTATTATAAAATATTTAAAATGACACAACTTTTGAAAAATAGCAATTTAAATTCTGAATAATTGGGGAATAATAATTCTCAATAAAATGGAACTCATTGACCTGTGTTAAAAAAAAAATAAAAAAATCACCTTTGGTTAAAAAACAAATGAAGGGGGGAAAAAAAGGAAAATTACTCTTTTTACAAATGACACAATTCAAACACTTACAATCATTCTGATTCATTAAAGACAAACATGACACACGCTATAAACAAAAAAATCTTGCATTATTTCGATCCAGAGAAAGTAGTTTAACTTGGTGTAATTCCCCTCCCCCCCCCCCCCCCACCCCGGAACAAAAATAGACCCAAAGTACGATCCAGCAGTAACAAAGGACATGTTCACTGCGATTGGGACGCCCATTAGTCTTTTGCAGTAAAAAAAAATATTTAAAAAAATGCTTTGAACCATGAATCGTTCACATTTTCTGAAACAATATTTTAAGATGGCAGGTGACTATCTTTTCAACGTTTGCATCTTTAAAAGGTTCATTTCCTTATGAACGTGCGTGAACTTTATTTTATAGCAGTATTTCTAGAGGTCAATTTGAAATGACTTGCCCATAAATACATTGATAGGAAACACAATCAGACTGTATTTGAATGCAAGAAAAAGAAGGGAAAAAAAAAAGAAATGACTTTGTCATTACTCTATAATACATACTTTCTCTAGTGTATCAGATAAAAACTACAACAGAAGCTGGCTAGTTGCTTTATTTAAATTTTAAAAAAATAATAAAAAAAGCCGCCTCCAAAAGGCTTTAAAAAAGCAAAACATGTTGAAAACATAACAGAAGATGACTGTATGCAGCAAGGTTTGAGTTGGTTTGGGAATCCACTACAACAAATTAAATCCAAAAGACACCATTGAGGGGTTTCATATCTTCATAGCCGGAGGACTTCACAGTTTGTTCTGGAAAATATTGTTGCCATGCTTTCAGGTCACCAGAGAACAGAAAAAAAACCAATCTTGATATATAAATGTATACATCTTAACATAAAACATATTTATATTGTTATGTTATGGGGAAAAAAACCAAAGGAGATCCTCACATATGGAGTCTGACAACCATATGTTAAAGGGACATGTTGCCTTTGTAAAGTCAACAAGTCGGTTCTACAAAAGGGCAGACCGTGTTAGTTCTTGAAGTGAAAGGAAAAACCCACAAATTTTGAGGGTTATTTGTGTGAATCATTATATTCTACTTTTAAAATATTTTTCCAACAATATCGATTTAATAACAAAAGCCAAATCCGAAGGCAACGTGCCCCTTTAAAGCACGTAACAGACAAAGTACCTATGTTTTCATGTTTTGCCTTTGTGTTACCTAAGATACAAGAAACTCAAATGAAAGAACAATAGTTACACAGTTGCAAGTGAGTTGCTCTGAAAAACATCCACGATCGCATATTACGTACAAAATCCAAAAAGCCTTCCTGAAAAAGCGCCAAGACAGTGAGCCAAAACGAATTATCCGACCATCGTGTAGACGATACACAGCTACATGTACGATTTCAAGTGCAACAATCAGAATAGAGTCTACTCATTATATACAACTCTGTCGTTAGAAGAAGACACTGGCATGTCTTGGAACACCACCAACTTATCACAGAAAAAAAAACCTGAAGACTGTGCACAGCGTCAAGATAATATCACATGAAATGTTGAGCCAATGACACAGTGTACAGAGAACTTGCACAGGAAGACTGAACCGATAAAAGTTATCTGAGGTTGTCATAGAAATAGCGCTCTAAGAAAGTATTGTTCACATCAATTTCATGAAGGAAATGGTCACGTTCCGTCTCGGGAAACTAAAAAGAGACTAAAAGACCTTTCTAGTTTTTTACCAAAATTGCCAAAATTTCTATAGCAGCTACAAAATGGTGCTCAGCATATTTATCTGCAGAGCATAAATATGCAGGGTACCAGTCTCAAACAATATACAAAGAGTAACATTTTGCAGGTAATATTTTTAAAAAGGTGTAAGTTTGTTTGACTTGTGAGGGATTGTGGACAATTTTTTCTCCAGAAAGTATTGAACAATTGCAGCAATACTTCCTGCCTATTAGGCCCTTTTCACACTATTCTACTCCCCAGGGGCAACCCTGTGAAATAACGGGCATCCCTTTCACACTTGGATCGATTTACCCCAGATCTACCCCGGCAAATGGGCATACCCCCGGGAGTAGCCATCCCTGCTCTTGAGTAGTGGTAAGCGGTAAAACCCTGGGGTATTCTTGAAATGTTTAACCGGAACCCAGTGGAACAGGGACCTAGGCGGGGACAGTGGGGTAAAATAACTCCTGGGGCTGCCCCAGGGCTGTATTCCACGGGGATAAAAGATACAGTGTGAAAAGGGCTATAGATATATCAACAAGCTGACAAACAGTCGCTGCAGTACTCTAGATACCAACTCAGTAAAACCCTACAAGAGGTCCTTTTTGAAACCTTGGCTTCGGCTTAGGCTACGGCTTAGGCTACGGCTTAGGCTACGGCTCAGGCTTGAAGTTCTGTATCAAAAGTATACACACTTTCAAAATAACGAACGCAGCCTAAGCCGCAGAAAAAGCCTACGCCGTGCTTTGCAAACAAGCCATGACGGTGCCGCCATACTGCTTCTCTTCCATTCAACCTCATGTATAAACCAAACTGAGGCTGGAATGAAAAACAGTCAGGTCCCTCCATACAACATAAGACTAAGCACTACCATTGCCATTAAGTATACAGGGAACCTGAAAGACGGCCCCACACCATCACTGACCATGATGACGGTTTCTTCTGTATGAAGTCCAGCCAGTCAGAAAAATACATTTGCATGCTAAATAAAGCTACTTACAATTGAGGTTTTTCTTTTTCTTTTTGTTTAAAACTAGAATCAATATTTGGTGTGGGTTTTTTTTCAGCCATGCAGTTAAGTTGCAGATAGATTAAATATCAAGTAAAAATAACAATTATACATACAACATACTCCACCTTAAGGTGTTCGATAACTATCTACATATTTTTGATGTTTGCATTTACAGTTGAGTGTGTTGGTAAACCAAGTCAACACAATGATCTCCGTCGATTAAGAAAAAAAGTACATTCATTGAAACATTGTATTAGACCTTACGCACATGATGTCATCTCAGTAGGGCGCCCTTGCCTAGAGATCAAAAGGAGGTTGTTCGTTGGCTAATCTGGTGTGCGCCACACGCACAAATCTGTGCGTTTCGATTGGTACTTCACTGTTTTTCCTCTAAGATGGCGGCCGGATGACGTCAATGCATAAGGTCTATTGAGAGACAGACAACATTGACCTGACCACATGACTAGCAACAAGGAAAACCACATACATGTCCATATTTGTTTTGTCTTTTGAGGACTTTTCATTCGGCTGGTTTAGCAAGCCTAGTCTTGAAGAATGGAACAGTTTCCATCAGAAGTTTCATTCAAACAGATTTGCATTTGAAACGGAAAGACTGGCTGGTGATTTGTCTGACCCAGTTGGTACGGGAAAATGTTTTTTTTATTTCTTGACTGTTTCCTGGGTTCGAAATGAGTTAAGACCATTTCCTGTTTTAATCGAAGGTTGTGACACAATTTTGTTTAGAGGTCAGAAAGCGGAAATGCTACAATTATAGCTAAACATCAGTTAGAAAGTTTAAAAAGGTATTGGATTGCTCAAATCCAAGAATTAAATTACTCCTGAGAAAAAAAAAAGAAGACAGAGAAAAGATTCTATTCGAAGAGATTTGATCGTTCAAAATACCAAAAAAACGTGATGTCAATGAGGAAAAACTGTCAAACAGCAAACAGTTTGCTTCACCAGTAAGTTTAAAAGACTAAAACAATCAATGGATTAACTTTTACAGATGTGACTCTCTAAGACCGGATGCAGGCCTGGAATTACACGGAGGCCATGGCCTCTGTTGCCCCTGCTCTTGGCCTTGGTGCCCCTTCAAAAGTTTCCCAAAGACTTGTTTAAAATTTCCAATGAAAGTGCCCTTTGCAAAATGAAAATGGCCTTCCCCCTCTCAAAGATGAAATTCCAGGGTTCCATTTCACAAAGTACTAAGATACATCTTAAGAAGTGTTGTCAGGATTACCATAGTGCTTTGTACTGTGACATCACACTTTGCTTAAGACTGATACACAGCTAAGATCAATCTTAGCTCTCCGTGAAATCGGCTCCAAGCCTGAAAATGATCCCGAAGAGCAAAAGGATTCCTTCTCTCTACAGATACTGTGTGATACATGCCGGTAAATCATACAATAAACCAATAAAAGTATTGACTGGAATCGAACATGTGTCTTCTTAATTACTGTACAGGTGCTCTACCAACTGAGATCAAAATCCCTTAAATATTGGACGATCCAATAATGCCATATGGGATCCTGAGAGAAAATGCATCCCAGATTGGCAGCGGATGACCCCCATTCCTTCTTCCTCCGCAGTTTGATACAACCCGAATAAGGGCTGTAACGAGGACAAACGATATAAACAATCATCACATACAATGTCTTTAGTGCAGTTCCTCGTTACTGCCGACCAAATAATGCTTTCAAGTCCGATACCACAGAGAGAAAAAATTACTCAAGGATCTTAGATCCAGAGAATGAAGCCGGCGAGATCCTTAAAATAGATGGCAAATGGACCGCTGGCAATTCTCAAAGTTGTCACCTGTTGGGGTTTTCTAACCTTTCCCCGATCCCAATTAAACCAATGACAGACAGCATTGTGGTCATTCACTGGAATCTAGAAACATATACAAATTTTCGTTTAAAATCGCTCACTAGTTGCAAATAGTTCACAACCCCTTCTCCACTCAAGTTTGCCCCAGAAGTAGCGCCCTCTATGGGCTTAGCCTGCACGGGTACACTAATCAGAGCATTCTCTCGGTGCTGAACATACAAGTTCTGGTTAAGAGCAAGGAGTTTTTAGAAATTCATGAGGCGATGTACAATGAAAACTGGGAACACAACGCAAAATATTTTTTAACTCTATTGCAAAACTGTATGCAAAATTGCATCATGTGAGCCACCAAATTACATTTCATGGTTAATTCAATGAACCAAACAAAACAAATGAACGAATCACAACAGACAATGGCTACAACGCTCGCTTCTGATCGGCTGATTGGCTCAGCTGTTGCTGGGCGCCTCCAACATCTCCATGAGAAATGTGTCAATGGGCGTGTCGCCGATCAGCTTGAAGAAGAAGAGATGTTCCAGACATTTGAGTCCGATGGAGCGAAGAGCTGGTAAACGGAGGAGGAGTTTAGCAAAGCGGCCGGGTTCGTCTGGGTACTGCATGCGGCAGTATTCCTCCAGAGATGCGTACACTTTCTCGCGTAACTCCTCCACTTTCTGCACTGAGTTCAGGTTCTTGGCATCTGCGAAAAAGGTTTGGACATTCAAAAAACCAAATAAATTAATGATGGCATTGCGAGTGGTTAAACAACAATGCTTCCTGTTTGGGTCACAGATTGTTGGATATATCTCCACTTTATATTGACAAACCATTCGGGGAATTACATTAACATGTATCTGTGAGCATTTTAAAGGAATGAGTGTCCAGTTTGAACCAGTAACGTCTACCATCACACAAAGAAATCACCACCGCTGCGCGTAAACATCCTGCAAAAAAATGTGTTTAAGGCCACAACATGTTAAAGTCATTCAGCTCGGAACCTCAATAATGACATCGCCTGATTTTAACATCCATGTACTCGGGAATCTAAGGCGGAGAAGAATACCACCCATTGTAAAGAGAATCTCGAACAAACAATCTACAAGCTGTGACCATGTGAAGGAATGAGTGTTGCAGAGTTTCCGCCCTCGTCCAACGCCCCCCCCCCTCCCAAAACCCAGTTGATGATCAAAAGTCAATCGGTTATTGAACCAATGATATCAAAACACTCTTCAGAATGTTGATCCAACCATTTTTATCTACACAACATGTGCGAGTTCTTGATTTATTTTTAATCAACATAAAACCTTACCCCATGACACAAAAACTGGCCCGATACTTCAGTGAGGCAACGGAGGCAATGCTCCATTGCCCTGGTGCCCCTTGAAATGTTCTAATAGAAATTTACAATTTCCTCATCGAGGTGCCCTTTTAACAAAATGCCAGGGGTGTGTAATGACACAGGTGTAACGACAGGGGTGTAATGACAGGGGTGTAATGCCAGGGGTGTGTAATGACAGTCATGACTACTACATGTATATTCAAGCCATATTGTATTCCCTTCTAACCACAGTTTCAGGGATAAGATTTGATGCATGTGAGACTTCCTGCAAAATCGCTCGGTGGCCTCTTATTCTGGACCCAGAACCTCCCAGATGATCAGAACGTTAACAAACTCTAAGCAAAGTAAGTAAGGTTTGCGGTGACACCATGTAAAAATCTCTTTTTGTACAGCATTCTCCAGAAGACGGTCAGAGCACACTGACCGAAACCTCGAGCAGAACAAACCGGCTCTTCTCGGAGTCACCACTACCCACAAAAAGAGATTTCTTACATGGTGTCACCGCAAACCTTACTTACTTAGTAATTCTCCACCATGCATTGCCTTAAGGCTTATCTTGCACTCCAAGCATCCCCACAAACACTGAACTACCACGAGTACAGGTTTTGACACCTTTGTTTTCATTCACCCTTTGGTGACTGCTTCACTTCTTTAAAAAAACTCAAGGAGAATTTGAGAAAATCCTGAAACCAGGCAAAGATCCTGAGAAATCCTGCACCTGCAGTTTGGTGTTATAGGTTTTCCTGAGAGAGGACTATTAAGAAAGCTGTACTATGACAAAGGTCTACAGGTGAAAGAGGGTGAGATGTAAGAACACACTGTCCTCTGATTGAAGAGGCAGACTAAAAAGCCGATCATATACCTCCTTATTTATCCTAAATTACACTCCATCTAAGAAAAGAAAAAGAACCTTCCTATCCGATTCCCATCCCATCCAACAACAACCGCAAACATTCTTGATAGTAATCCATCCTTTAATGAAAAGAATGATCTGCCAGAAATGTCTATACTTCATTTTTGTTAGCTGGTCGCCGTAGATCGTTTTAACATCTGGCGCCAAGAATCTTGTTTCAACTCAACAAGGCCTAATTTAGTGGCAATGCTAACCACAGTTGTCTGCACTTACATGTATGTCAACTGGTAAAGAACAAAATTCTGTTGAGCAGTAAACATAGAAATCCGCATGAAGCAATGAGACGAAATGGGCACAGATATTCTGGGTTGAATAATAAGTCACAGCTCTTATGTAGCACTTTATCGTGCCCGAAGGGCCAAGATTTTTAGCCAGGACTTGGTAAAAGAGTGTCCAGATTTGCTGGAAATTTAAAAACTGCGTGTCCAAATTGTTCACTTGCAATACAATTAAATAACAGATGAAACAGGGTGTCCAAAAGACACCCAGACACCCCTCTGGCTGACACTATGCGAAGGGTGTCTCATAGTGCTTATTATTTTTTCTGCAGGAACATGTATTCAGAGCTATGTCTGAACCATGGGACCCATTTAAATAGCACCTTGTAAGGATTTACATGTACAACGTGATGTGGCGCATTCTGCTGCTAACCATGCCAGAAACACCAGGGCGAACCCCTTCCCTTAACGATAAATGTGGTGGGTTTTTTAATGTGCTTTACTCAACACACAGGACCTAAGGCTTTTATGTCCCATCCGTTGGACGAAGCAATAATGGTTAGGTGTCTTGCTTAAGGACACAAGTTTCAAGACCAGGACTCAAAACCACACTCTGTGGATTGGAAACACCAGAGCTTGACTACAGTGCACTTGAATTCTTGGCTACGACACGCCATAATGTCATTCCTTAAACACACAAGGTTTTTCTCTGACCCTCCCCAAAAAAACAATGAATACCAACCTGGGTTTCCATGAGTACCAACCTGGGTTTCAATGAGTACCAACCTGGGTTTCAATGAGTACCAACCAGGGTTTCAATGAGTACCAACCTGGGTTTCAATGAGTACCAACCTGGGTTTCAATGAGTACCAACCTGGGTTTCAATGAGTACCAACCAGGGTTTCAATGAGTACCAACCTGGGTATCAATGAGTACCAACCTGGGTTTCAATGCGTACCAACCTGGGTTTCAATGAATACCAACCTGAGTTTCAATGAGTACCAACCTAGGTATCAATGGGTGCCAACCCCGGTTTCCATGAGCACCAACCCAGGTTTCAATGCGTACCAACCTGGGTATCAATGAGTACCAACCTAGGTATCAATGGGTGCCAACCCCGGTTTCCATGAGCACCAACCCAGGTTTCAATGAGTACCAACCAGGGTTTCAATGAGTACCAACCTGGGTTTCAATGAGTACCAACCTGAGTTTCAATGAGTACCAACCTAGGTATCAATGGGTGCCAACCCCGGTTTCCATGAGCACCAACCCAGGTTTCAATGAGTACCAACCTGGGTTTCAATGAGTACCAACCTGGGTTTCAATGAGTACCAACCTGGGTTTCCATGAGCACCAACCCAGGTTTCAATGAGTACCAACCTGGGTTTCAATGAGTACCAACCTTGGTATCAATGAGTACCAACCTGGGTTTCAATGAATACCAACCTGGGTTTCAATGAATACCAACCTGGGTTTCAATGAATACCAACCTGGGTTAAAGAGAACGATGGCCCTCAGGCAACCAAGCTCCGTCTTGTCCATTTTCATCTCTCTCATCTTAGCAACAAGTTCCGTCAAGACCCGGTCAAAGATGGTTCCGACCCCCGCATGGTGGGCGCTGTTCCGATGCACATGGAGACCTGTAGCCAGGAGGATACCATCCTTGACGGCGATGGAGCGATGTGAGAATGCCGCAATCAGCAATTCATTCCAGCCTGAAAAGAAGACCATACGGGAGACTATACTATAAACCTTCACTAGGATGCAGCCATCTTGGATTTCTCCTCATACAAATCAATGTGACCAAACCGAGGCTGGAGGAATATATGGTCTGGTCTCTTTTCATGATATGAAATCATTCTATCACTGTTACTATGAAGAGATTACTAATTGTGATTATCTCTGTTGAATTTATTACATAATATTGCTACAAATTTTGAGAAGTCCCCGGGCAACTCTTTGTGATCAAAACATTCTTTCAGGCAAGGCATCTTACGGGACCTTGATGCATCTTGGGGCTTAGGCAGAGGCAATGACTTCAGGGTTCAAGATTCAAAATGACTGGCTTGTCCTAAAGCCTAAAGGCGCCCTCAATTCGCTGCGACGGAATGGTCGGCATCAGGCAAAAAATCAAGGTCACTGTAAATGAGAAATCATGTGAATGCCATTGCACAAGTGTCACCCCAACAAAACCATGCTCATGTCACCCACGATCGAAGACCAATTGCTAAAACAAGTAATAGCCATACGTGTATTGGCGCCCAAGCTTTACGCGGACGCTAATAATGCGTAGCGCAGTCAATACAAACAGTACGCAATGTCAAAACTATGGCTCGTCATCGGGAACACGTCGCAGAAGTAGAACATTTGTCCTACTCTTGCCACTATTGAATTGTTCTGACAGAAACTGATGCCTATCACCTTATCATCATTGTAGTTATACTCCGGGCCCAATTTCATAGAGCTGCTTAAGTATAAAAAGTTGCTAAGCACAACCAAAAATATGCTTACCAGAATATGGTTACCGGCTAAAATGCCATATTAGATGTACAAAATGAAACTGGTATCCTGCTTAGTTTTGCTTAGCAGACAAATGTCATGAATGTTAAGCAATATTTTCTGCTTAAGCAGTTCTATGAAATTGGGACCAGGTTGTAAACAATCGGCGACTGATATGTTCCTGACGTTCTTAGCTCAGGCGCAGCGTCATCCTGAAAAGTCAGACATGGACTGCTTTTGTGTCATCGCAAGGTCAACCTGAGGGTGACTTGTGCCGTTTATGCCAGACCCTTATCATGGGCTGAATCCCCTTTGCATCATTGCCTCCCAATCATGCCAATAGACCTTTATCATGCTGTCACCATCTTGGTGAAGTGTCCTGTTTTTAATTACAGTGCTGAATGCTAATATTCATTGCTCAAAAAGGAGGTCTGTTTTTTGTTACATTAGTTTGAATGAGAGAAAATCAAGATGGCTGCACCGTGGTAAAGGTCTATAGGCAACTACCTTTATTACATGTAACACAAAAAGTCTAAGTGAAGCTTTGCCCAACATAGACTGGTGCCAGTTAAAGACGCTTAACACCAGAGGTTCGTCTTGTGGAATGGAAGCCTGGGGACTGACTTACCTGCTCTGAGAAGGGTGACCTGATCATCAAGAGGTAGTTCGGTAAAGTGAGGAATTCTCTTGGCCCATTCTACCAATGTGAAAAGCTGTTTGTCTGCTGCCTGGCATATGTTGGTTACTGGATCATGCTGTGGATTCACACACACAACATTCATAATTAAAACAAGTACTCACAATTCTCTGATCTTTTATAAGGGGCACATTGCCTTCAACAGTTCAATCTCTCAAAACTTTAATGTTTGGCATTACTCCTTACTATTTTCGGCTTTTGTAATCAGTGAGCAGTGATAAAAAAAAAACCATAAATTTGCCTCTTGAAATACAGCAAGTGGAATAAACATATATACAGTCCGCCATTTTGTTGAGTCAAAAATTTAGTTCTACATAAAAGCGGACTGTCATGCTCTGTTGTGAAATTAAAGAGCTGCCAACATTTGCATCTTGCAATCAGGGAGATTTTGTACAACGATCAGGGAGATATTTTAGAATTACATTCAACATAATAGGGACAAAGTTTCAATAGTCAGGTAGATTTACAAATGTGTTCATCAGAACATGGAGAGATCGGATTATTTTCAGGGAACTTTCTGCAGAATCGGGGAGAGTTGGCAGCTCTGAAATTACACCAAAAAACACACACTCTCAAGGAAGACTTATATGTGAATCATTATATTCTACTTTTCAAACATTTTGCCAACCATATTCATTTCAAAACAAACACTTTTAATAACCCAAAGCACCCAATCCAAGGGCATTCTCCCCTTAACCAGTCACAAGATTGCAGTCACCAACTATATCCCTTATTACACTACCTACCTTTGGTCCGTGTATGTAATTGGCGACCCGAGTAAAAAAGTCTTCTACACGGGTTAAAACTGATCCAGAGACTCCTTTCACACTACAATATAGGCCTTTTCACACTGTCCAAAATCTCAGGGTCGGAACCGGTTCCGAACCGGAGATTTTGTTCACCCCGTTTCACACTGTAAAAATTTCAACCCGCCTCCGATCCGGGTAGCATGCTCTAGCCGGATAGAAATCAACCCTGGCAGGGACCAGGGTTGAAAATCTCAATCCGGATCGAAACTGCATTTTTCGTTATACGGTTCACGCATTAGCCGGTTCACGTAAAGACCAGTGTGAATGTTGCTTATCTCTGATCCGTGTCGAAAAAGAAGCGAGGCTGAACCGGAGAGGACCCGGGTAGGTTTCAACGCGGTTCGAAATGGAGGTAGTGTGAAAAGGGCCTTTTTCTTACCCAGAGAAAGGTTTACCCAGTTCCGTACAACACCGAGATTGGTGGGTTAAAAACCTAGTCCTGGGCAGGGTTAAATTTAACCGGGATTAAGCCAGTTTTGGGTTCGTTAATCCGGATAATGTTTAGCCCTGAAAAGTGTAGTGTGAACGTTCCACTTAATCCGCAGAATCTCGGTGATAAATTTTTTCTCCGGATTAAAGTGTAGTGTGGAAGGGGCTTTACAGTTTACCCTAGTTTTTAATTAGGTATTATATCATCTTCCTTCGTGCAGTATTATTCCCAAAAAAGATCTTATTAATCTTTTACAAACATCTGCCTCTATTTCATAACAATCTCTTTGACAATCAAAAGTGTATTATGCACATTTCAAATAGTACAATCATATCTAAGGCTTCTTGAATAGTTTATTCGATAAGCCACAGAACTCTTAAGTGGGACTCAGCGATATCCTTCATAATTAAATTTCAGAGCCATTTCCGAGAAACTTTCAGCGCTGGATATTAATTCATTCCATCAAGGCAGGTACAGTGCATGTAGGAAATGAACAACAACTACATGTATTCTTTCTGCCGACTATTTATACGGCCGGTAGAGTCTACTATTTATAGGAAAATGGTTTGCTTCTTTGAAAACAAACGATTACGCCCCCCCCTGTTGTTGTAAATTTGAATATTGACTTAAAGGCAGGGTACACTTTTGGTTAATTGTCAACGACCAGTATCCTCACTTGGTGTATCCCAACATACATGCATAAAATAACAAACCTGTGAACATTTGGGTTTAATTGGTTAAGTTGCAAGAAGACAATGAAAGAAAAAACTACCCTTGTTGCATAGAATTGTGTGCTTCCAGATGCCTGAGAGAGGCTTCATGCCTGAAGCCTTTCTCGGATTAAAATTTTGGGGGGGAGGAAATAATCTTTTTCTCTATAGCTACACTCCTTGAAAGGGAGTTGTTTCTCACAATGTTTTAGACTATTAACAGGTCTCCAGTGCTCCTCACCAACTACGTTTTTGTGGTCATTAACTTGTAGAGTAATTACCAAAAGTACACCATTCCTTCAACCGTTAACAGGAATTATGTTGCTTGGATGAAACACTCTATAAAACAAAACATTTTCATTCCTGCACAGTAACAAAACAGACAGGACATCCTTGTAACTTTACGGTTTGAATTACTTATATTAAACATATTTCATTCCTTTCGAAATAACCGGAGGGATTTCCCAGAATCGGGGAGATTGTCAAACTTGTTTCATCAGAACATGGAAAGGGTTGGTTGACTCATCCCCGCAGAATCGGGTGAGAGAGTTTGGAAGCTCTGTGGTTTCTCGTCAAGTAGAAAGGTTTGAGTTTCCTTACCGGTGTATCAACGTATGTGTCAGTGTTGGGTTCCACAGCCAGTTCGGCCTCCAGGACCTTCTCCACCGGCATGTCGTTGTTGACGGTGCTCGTACTCTCCACCTCCCCCTCCCCCTGGCACTTCTCTTTCCTCTGTCGCTCCTCTTGTACAGCTGCAAGACACACAGCTCCAAGAAATAAGCATAGAGTATAACATTCAAATACAGACTCGGAGCGTTCTTTTAAGCTTGTGTGAGTACAGGACGGTGTCGCTGCCACACAAAACCTTCAAAGATGGGCATGATATTAAACTCTACAGAAGAGAAGAGGCAATGTTAGTAAAAAACAAAGATACAAAACAATTTGCAATTTGTTATTATCAGTTTTGAGGGTCTTTGAAAAACAAAATTTGTTTTTTCTTTTTCTAAAATTTTTCAAACAAGTTCTGACTAGAAAGTCTTTAAGTCTATGGTAACTCAGAGATTTAGTATGGCTGTTCTGGGCCAGATCTGTGTGTTGAGAAGAGTTACGACAACTTGAAGTTGGTGCCACTTTCGGTCCCAAAAAAACTCATGTGTGCAGTGTGCACACTGGTTGCTAGACTAATGTAGACTTGCAACACTGGGTTGTGCTACACACGTGGGCCGAAAACGGCGTCATGCAACCACGTGACCGAAGAAAACTTGCCCCTCGATGTCGCAACTTTCTCAACACAAAGCTCTGGTCTGGACTAGCCTTATACATGTACAAAATGGGCGTATCAAATTAAAGCAAAACCATGTTCGAAGATATCAGGAGGTTGAGGTTTTACAAACTTTCAAATTTGTCATAAATGACTCTATACGTACATGTACCGTATACTGCTTTCAAACCACATTCTGATCAATCCATAACACAAATATCAGGGAAGCAAGGATATCAAGATATTCGGGTTTGTAGCGCAAAATTTGTATTGGACCCAGAAACATTTTCCACACCACTTGAAACATTTCCTTCTGCTTTAAATTTGCTGAGCGTTAAGGTTTGGAATTCAAAGACGCTTCTACAAGTACTGAACATGTACACTGTATGGACTGAGAACTTGTTTAGCTGTGGGATTTACATCTACTGGTGACAAAGGTTAAATTACTGGATTTTGGCCAGTGGTCCGAAGGGTATTTATGGAGTAGTTAAACGATACTAACTTTAAACGCCCACAAATTCTTTTGAAAATATCACTTAAAGTAATCAACCACAAGGCAAGCTGACTGGGTAAATTTGAAATAATTTAAGGTTGAACAAAGAAAAATTTACTAGAGCTGGACTTGGACTTGAACCTGCGACCTCCGGATGAACGTGCCGGCGCTCAACCAACTGAACTATAATGTTTGTATTTGTCATTATAATGGAACAAATTAAAGAGAGTATGACTTGCATACAGTCTGTAATCAGAGATGGTCAATAGCCGACATATTATTACCAAGCACAATAGCTAATAATGAGCCATCTAGGTCACAATATTACATACGTGTAGTTGACGATTCATCCACAAATGATAATTACATGTACTGTAGCAAGGATCGATAGCCAGGGCTGTACATTCTCAACTGTACTTTTTGCTCATCGTGTCAGATGTCTTTGTAACTACTGAACTATGGCGTATAGTAGGGCCAAATGTTGCTTAACAAATTTCAGCATAGCGAAAGTAAGCAGGATCTCAGTCACAAATTGGTACATTGTACATACATATCTGTGCAATGTACATGTACATGTACATGTATGACGTGGTATTTTGGCTGGCAACTGTATTCTGGTAAGCAAAAATGTTTGGTCCTTAGTTGCTTTTTATACTTAAAGGTAGTAAGACCCTTTGCACTGGCCGCCATCTTTGTTGTCAAACAATGGAAACGTGCACCGATGAACCCCCAAATTCAACTTTTTTTGGGGGGGGGTGCAGGGTGGGTTTCCTACAAAAAAATTGAGAGAAAACCATAAAGAATTCTCCAGATTGCACAGTAGGGCTTTTAAAACCAAGATAAACACCAAGTAGAAAACATTCCGAGGATTTTGTTTCAATTCAGCGTGCTTGGCCAAACTTCAAAATACTTTGGTCCAGAATGCCCCACAATTTTGAAAACAACCTGAGGAGAACCCTGTGTGCATGTACCCAAGATGCTGTTATGAGTTTTGTACCTGTAGTGCAAAATATGGAATTCAAATTGATTTATTCTTTTATGTATTTTATTTTGTTTAAATATATATATTTGTTTTGCTTTTTTTTTTGGCAACTGTTTACATTTGATTTCTGTAAGTGTTGAGTCAAGACATTAGAATTGCACCCTGAAAAAAAAATTACAGTAAATGCAACTCACTAACATGTTAATTAAAATGAACAAATCTTGCACCTTGGTTTTGAGGGGTTTTGTTTCCATATGTTTCTTTCACTTCTTCATTTTTTCTGACACTTAAGCAGTAACTTTAGTTTTAAAAATTAATACATGTGATCAATTCACTCACACGGGTATGTATACATTACACAAGTATTAATTTGTAAATGCCCCACTGTGCGTAAATTGAATACGAACCCTACAATTTTATGCATGTTTTTTTTGTTTTACTATACATTTTGAGCGATTGTAAATGACCGATTATAAATAAACATGTAGAGTTACCCCCCCCCCCCCAATCGGATGACCAGCTGTCTTTCACCCTCATTGTGAATTCAGAGTTTGTGGACAAACTGCATTATCCGTCATTTACATACATGATGAACGTACAAATATAACAAATTGGCAATTTATACACTGTTTTTTTCTGACGTACAGGGACTGTGAACCCATCAATCTACATCTAGATCAGCGTCTGGTAAGCTGTTCACTTTGGCCTTTCTGGATGCCGATAATCCTGGCATCATCAAAACTGCATACAAATTCCCTGATCGTGGAGCTATCAATATCAGATCCATATTTTACGTTGTACAATATTTAAGTTGTAGCAAATTGATTTTGCGGATTTTATGAGACTCCTTGATTTATTGATTTGTCTCTCTGAGGAATGTTTCTTAAATTGGCAAAAAAGAAATATGGACTCGTAAGAATACGGCAGACTTCTCATTCATGGTGTTACTGCAAAAAAGCTAAATGCAAGCTTGTATTCTCCACCTGCAATGCTTCGAATCCTACCTATGGATTTATTGGGAACAAAATTTATTTGCGGTTTGAGGTTTTAAAACTACTTTTCTTTGATTATTACAATTCTTCTGAAATTGTAACGAAGACCCTGAGCCAGGGATTGAACATTTCTCAACGAATGACAATTCGACCTCCTACTCACCCAGACTGTGCCTTTTAATAATAAGAATAGAGGACTATGTACATGTATATTGCTTCAAATCCGCAAAAATAGCACTCATGACGCATAACGAGCAAACAAATGATGATAGTAACACAAGCAACATACACAACAGGGCTGGAGTTTCATCTTTGAAAGAACAAGGACATTTAGGTTTTGCAAAGGGCACTTTCATTGCAAAAAGTCTATATGGGAGACTTCTGAAGAGGCAAGGGCCAAATATCATAAAGCCTGTAAGCACAAAAACTTGCTAAGCACAGGAAAATCTTGCTTAGCAGGGGAACAGGTTACATGTACCAACCAACATTCCATAAGGTTTACATTGTTGCCACTGGTAACCCGCTCATTTCTTGCTACGTAAAAAAAAAAAAAATTGCTAAGCAGATTTTTCTGCTTATAACAGCTTTATGAAATAAAATTGGGCCAAGACCAGGGGCAACAGAGGCCATGGCCTCTTTTGCCTCCATTTCATGGCCTGACACAATAGCAAACAAGATGCAAGGAAACGACTGACCAATACAGACTAAGCATTTACACGTGATCCTGACCCTTAAGCGTTTTGCATGAGATGCGTTTTCAGCCAGTTATTGAATGTAACTTTAAATGTACCTGTACTTTAATTATGAAATGTCTGTATTTGACTGTATTGCATTGATATGGCTCTTAGTCTTATGGGATGGGTGGGAGTAGTGAGTCCTAGCAGGTCTAGGAGCTTGTTCATTCTTTTACTAAAAGGCAAAGTAAACCCTTGGTTTTCATGGTTTTTTGAACAGCTGAACAATTGTTTTAGTTATATATAAATGTAGATATTATACAATAAAACTGACCTGTGCAAATTTCATTTCAAAAGGTAGTAGCGTTTTTGAGATTCTGCCAAAAAACTGGAGCGGTTATGTATGTCCGCGCAGAAAAAATAATCCGTAATTGGAATACACAATCTGAGAAAAGTTTCATGCAGAAACGTTTCTCAGATTGAAATGTTTTTGAAATCCCTCTCACTAAAACCACATTCCTTAGAAGGAAATTGTTTCTCAGAAGGTTCTACATTATCAACAGCTGCAGTGCTTCTTACCCAGTTTGTTTTTATGGTCATTAACTTTGGGGAGTAATTACCAAAAGGTTTACCCTCTCTTTAAATCCATTACTCTTTTTTATTGATTACCTTTCTACTTTACTGAATATTTTCCCGCAGGTCAAGATGTGGGGTTGTCTCATTTTGTGCAGATTTCTTACCGTTGGCCTTTTAGTCGAGTGTAATTTTACTTCCCTTGTACGTGTGAAGACATTTGTTTTTTATTGACATTCTAGTCTATTTGTACAGTTCAGCATTGCCCATGGCGATCGTAGTTTTTACTCCAACTAAAACAGCGTAACTCTGTGCGTATACACGTACTGTACACTGTGCGTAATGTATCACACTGAGCATGACACGTCCGTACTAATACTGTGCGTAGGTCATCCGCACTCGTATTACGGTCCGCATATGGAGGCCATTAGGCCGACAGCCTTGTCGGGTAGGTACATGTAACTTCCAAGTTTAATGGGGTTTTTTTTTTATATTTCCGTACAGTTTTTGGACAAAATTTGGGAGCCCTCGTATATGCTAGCATGTAGAACATGGATATTTAAATCGGGCGTCTTGTACTTGGGCGTCAAGCACCCACACAATGTATCCGTGCGGTACGCCATCTTGTTCGGAGTGAAAACCACAGCCACATGCGTACATTGAGCAAGGCCAGTGCACTACATGCAGGAGCATCAGCTGTATACTGCATGCTATGCGTTTAGTTAACAAGAATTTTCCACTACTGGCCAATGGGGTCTTTGTCTTCAACGCGCGGTAGACCAATGACCCTAACTTGTCTCAACACAGATCCATCAAGGCCGCACACGCACTTCATGTCGAACACATATATCGCACATGCACACACAGCGACAGGCACATGTCTAGCTAGTGGGTAGGGTGGCGCAAAGGAAAACAAATATATACAACTAAATGAAAACGAAACTCCATCGCCTTGATCAAGGTTAATTTGTACTTTTCGCAAAACGCCCGGAAGCTTTTCAGTATATGAATTTGTTACATATTAACATGAATAAGACTACTAATTATATCAAAGGAAGGAAGGATGTACACGTGAAATAATCACACGTGGACCCCACGTGCACGAGTATCTCATTTCACTGCAACTGGTGCATGTGAGTCAAATTAATAAGGGTTACCCAGAGTGTCAGGTGCATGCAGAGGGGAGCATGATCATGTGACGTCATGGCAGGCATAAGAAAGTGCTGTATGTACAGCAGGGCTCAAATTATTTGGGGAAAACCCAGAAGACCACTGGGCTTGTATAGCTTAAAATGTTTAAACTTTGTTTACAGGGCCAGAATTGAAATGAGAATTTATTTATTTATTATTTATTTTTAATCTTCGGGCAAAAAAGTACAAATAAACATTTAAAATTGTCTCGGTCAAGACAAAACTTTTTTTTTTTTAACTGCTACCATAGATGTGTCAGACCCAATTTTTTAAAATGCCGACACAGTTGAACAATTAAACTGTTTGAAATTGAAAAAGCAGTGAGAGAAGATTTTATCTCGTTTGAATTATGGGTAAGTACTTAGTAAATATTCTTCAATAATTAACAGAATTATGTTTGCCAGACTCAGAAGTCACATTTGAACACAAACACCAGACGATCGGACTTAAAATCAGGGCCCAATTTCATAGAGCTGCTTAAGCAGAAAATATTGCTTAACAATTGTCTGCTGAGCAGAAATGAGCAGGATACCAGTCAAAAATTGTACATGTGACATGGTAGTTTGGCTGGTAACCTTATTCTGGTAAGCATAATTTTGTTGTGCTTAGCTACTTTTTGTGCTTAAGCAGCTCTATGAAATTGGGCCCTGGTCTTGAGTTTACTGGCCCGATGCTAAAATAACTGGCCTTGCTCCTGCGGCCCAGTGTAAAAACTCGAGGCCTGGATGAATACCGCACGCTGTAACCCAAATCTATTATATTTTTATATCCCACATTATGCATCCTATGACATTAATATAACACCAAGGAAGTGTTAAAGGCAGGGTATGCTTTTGGTATTTGTCAAAGACCAGCAGCCGATTTCACAAAACGTTAGGATTAATCCTATCTCGAGTTAGGACGAGTAACTAGTCCTAACTTAGGATTAATCTTAAGGTTTACATGTTACAGTGCAAGGCTGGGACTTGTCCTAAGTCCTAAGATTAATCCTAAGTTAGGAAGAGTTTTATGAAATCGACGGCTGTATCCTTACTTGGTGTATCTCAAAATTTATGCATAAAACTTGGGCTCAATTGGTCATCAAAGTTGCAAGAAAATAATGAAAGAAAAAAAAAACCTTGTTGCATAGAATTGTGTGCTTTCAGATGCCAGAGAAAGGCTTCATGCCTGAAACCTTTCTTAGATTGAAATTTTGTGATGGAAAAAAAAACCTTGTTCTCTAAAAATACATTACTTCAAAGGGGGGGGGGGTGGTCGTTTTTAATATTGTTTTATAATATCAACAGCTCTCCAGTGCTCTTTACCAAGCAGGTTTTTATGGTCTATAACTTGTGGAGTACATGTAATTTAAATTACCAAAAATACACCCTGCCCTTAGATAAATTTTACGTCCAAATCAATATTTGCTTAGTTTAGAGTTCTTATTATTATTAAATTTATCTTTATTTTAATTTGTTTATTCAAAGGAGTGCATAACCATTCAGACATTTTGCATTTATTTAGGCCTAATATTTTCCTTGAATTGACTTTTACATGTACCATGTTTACTGTACAAAACACACGTCATGAACAGGGCTCTCCCCATGCACAAGCTGGGATATCGGGCTCATACGTGAAAATTGCGTGCTGATACGCCCAAATTTCAGCCGGTACGACCCCCCAAAAAGATTTTTTTTTTTTTTTTTTTTTTTTTTTTTTCAATGTTCTTTCTCCCCAAAAAATCGAGAGAAAACCTTCAGCTATGCTCCACATTGCACAGTAGGGCTTTTAAAACCAAGATAAACACCAAGTAGAAAACATTCCGAAAATGTTGTGCTTTGGCCAAACATCCAAAAATGTTGGTCCAGAGTGCCCCACAGTTTTGAAAAATCCTGGGGAGAACTCTGATGCACATCATATGTGCAACGTACACAATGTACCATACAGCAGGGAACGGTTTCGTCCATCAATTTTGCATAGCAATCCATTTAGTCTGAATGCTGATATTGAGTAGCAAACGATCACTTTTGTGCATGTAAGCATTTTGCTTGTCCACACAAGGGAAAATCATTCACAGTCCAGTATGTGCGTATTGATTTCTTTTGTCCAAGAAAATATAATTAGCTATTTTTCATTAAAACTGAGTATTCTAGGGGGAATTTGTTAAGTGAAATTTCAAGGTGATTTTTGTTGTCTTTATTTAGAGAAAAACATAATTCAATCCTTGTGCATCTGGAGTAGTCCATGACATGCCGATTTGAGCACGAGGACAGTCCTGCAATATTTTACACATGTATGAGGAGATTTATCACGACGACTTGTGCAAATTTCACATCGGTTCACATCGCGTCGGTTCACAACGGCTGATCGCTATAAGTGTAGTGCAGTGGTACATAATCCATATTTATACTGATCGGGCTGACACTGTTTTGATTACAAACCCTACTGGCTTATCTACTGCATGTAACCACACGTGCAACGTTCCCCCCGAAAGATTTTAAATAACAATCCAAACTAAAGGACTGATTTTTTTTTTTTTTTTTTTCGACCCTGAAACATTTTTAATCTTCACTAAAAAAAAAAAATATTAGAAGCGACGCTGTCTTGCAGCGATGACTCAACCCCGGCACACGCCACCGCTACTGCAATTTTGACAGGGTAAAATCAACAGGGTTTTAGACAAACGCCTGCAATAGTGTGACGCTGCAAGTGTGCAGTCCGAGGATTGGGGTCAAAGATGCCAAATATTGGCATTGGAATACCCGATGTTTGACAACTGATGGTCGAGTTTCAGCCACTGAAATTTAGGGCGCAATATATATATAAACTCACGCCGGTGCAAACGTATATGCATCTTATCAGTCAGCCATTGAAAAAATGTAGTTGAGCACAAGAACAATGTGGAACGTGAAGGCTCTTTCGGTATGACACCCCTATGCATCACATTTCAAAAACCCGAGAATTAAAAATAGCCCGAGATAGGGGCATCCGCACCCCTATAGCAATGTGTTCACTCTGAATGTACTTTACACCATTGCCATCCATGTTTACACCGTGAATGTTTTCTAAAAATAGAGTTTTTTTGGATGTGGGTATGAATAGACCCCCCCGAGTGGAACTCCACATGAATGCAATTCATAAAACCTGGAAAGGGGGGGGGTGAGTGAGCCATAAAAATAGACTGCAACATTGTGAGCTGGTGTAACTAGATACTGCCGACTTAATGAGTGTGATCACAATGAGGTGTGTACTTTTCACACTGAATCTCTTGCAGATCAATGTAGCTGTGAGACATGTTTTGGTCAGGGTTAATCTCAACCAGCGTCCACACACACATCAGGAGGTGGTGGGGTGTTTTCTGGCTGTCTGGTGGTGTTAGATGCTTTTGAATTATTAGACAATTCAAGCCTGGTACATCATGGAGACAACAGAAGCACTTTGCTTTCATGCCTCTTGCCTTGGTGCTCCTTTGAAGGCAGGGTAATTACTCCACAAATTAATGACCATAAAAACGTACTCAGTAAAGAGCACTGGAGAGCTGTTGATGTTACAAAACATTGTGAGAAACGACCCCCTTTAAAGTAATGTAGTTTTAGAGAATGAGGTAATTTTTCACCAAACAAATTTGAACCTGCCATCTGAAATGATAATCGCACAATTTTATGCAACAAGGGTGTTTTTTTTTCTTTCATTATTTTCTTTCAACTTCGATGACCAATTGAGCCAAAATTTTCATAGGGTTGTTATTTTAATGCATATGTTGGAATACACCAAGCAGAGCTGCCAACATTTGCGTCTTGCAATCATGGAGATTTTGTACAGCAATCAGGAAGAAATTGAAAATTACATTCAACATACACATCGATGGCTCAGGGCTATAAAGTCATTAATTGCAATTTCATATTCGTAATGATCAAAAGAGCATGAAATGCAAAAATGTGTATAAATTTGAAAAAAAAAAAAAAAAAAATCAACAAATAAACATTTTACTTAAAAAACGATTGTTTCTTTTTGCCAAACAAATACTTTGAAGACCACTCTTGATCAATAAGCTCCATTAACCAGGAGCTCCAAAATATGCAAAAGTAATTTTATGTAAACCATGCAAAGTGTGCTCATGACCTTAGTGTCCCGAGCAGACGACATGTACAATGTAATAGGGACAAGGTTTACATTTTAATCGGGGAGATTTTTCAAATTTGTTCATCGGAACTTGGAAAGATTGGTTGATTTTCAGGGAACTAGTCTTTCTGCAGAATCAGGGAGAGTTGGCGGCTCTGCACCAAGTGACGATAATATTGGTCTTTGACAATTACCAAAAGTGCACCCTGCCTTTGAGTCACACACAGTAGAAATTTGAATTTCCTTTATCGAGTTGAACGTATATTATAAAAATGAAGTACCAGGCATGGCATTGAGTAAGACCTGATCACCATAAGACGTTACCGTTGGGAATCTCTTCAGATTTTAAATCGAGTGTTCGGTTGATTTCAATACTTTTCATACAAACTATTTTTGCATCGACAGGCTTATGGTTTAGTCAAACAAAACTAATTTCAAGAGGCTCCGTTCAAGGTTTCTCATCTTGTACAAATGCCCCCACCCTAAGCTTCAACTCTAATCCTGGTTAGAGCATTGAGTCAGTCTGCTCTGTATGCTACTCCCGATTTTTCACTAACTGTTAGACACTCTGGAGACTGGACCCAACTTTGGCCGAATCGCACTGAACGTTAACAAGGTCCTCATAATTATTATTTTTTTTACCATACAGCAGTCTCCCTTAACAGTTGCCCGCTGGCAAAATGCTTTAAAACACCTGAGGACCAGTGAAAAATTCTCTGCAAGTGGTCCGGCTTGGCTAGTTCAGTGTTGAAACCAGCCCCTAATTAATATGAATTTGGACTAGAAACAGACCTTATAGATCAGTGAATAGACAAGCTGGCTAGTCACTGAAAAAATTAAGGGCAAACCCTGTTGATGTTTATGTTTGTTTTTAAAAGCTCTACTGTGCACTCTGGAACATTTCATGTTGATGTTTTTTAGGTGATTGTGCAACATGTGCACAAACACCTCTTGATATTGTTCTGGGTTTTTTTCTTCTTCTTCTCCATCTTCTTCTTCCGTGGAACTCTTCTCGGCAGCAAAACTCAAGTTAAAAACTGAATTGAACCTTGAAACTCATCAGACAATTGAACCTCAATATCAAGACGGCGCAGTTTTTCATGACGTCATGATGACGTCATGATGACGCCATCAGGTGTCGAATTACAAGGTTTTTATTATTATTTTTTTTTTAAATCATGCATGCGGCCTGCAAGTCATTGAATTGGCCAGATGCGCTACGCTAGCTTGTGCGTGGATAGAACCCTGGAGCTTAAGGATCATGCCTCTAAAATCAGTTCAATCTACGAATCCAAGACATGAGAAGGACACAGAATAACTCGAGGCAAGTCCAAACCAAACATTCATGTCAATGTGCGCTCAAATAAGTACAGTCCGAGCATCAGAGGGATGTTCTGTAACTTCTGTACAGTAAGCTGACATTAATGCGCTTCGTAAGCTAGAGAATGCTCCGTCTTAAAAACTGGAACAAGAAAAGCTGATTATCAAGTGAGTTTCAAGCCGTACAAAGACAGACAAGGTTACTAGTACATCCTTTTATCTTCGAACACAATAAGGAATGCTTCAGAGACTATTACTGATCCCTAGTACATGTACTACCAAACAAAGAGGTGACAATTTACCCCAAGGTTATCAAGGACATGTGGGAACTTTGAAGAGACCAGGAATATCAAGCTTTTTTTTTATTTTTTATTTTTTAAGTCAATTGGCTCAATGGAAAAAAAATATTGACTTCAAAGAGAAACAAACGGGCATACAAGACCCTCAACAAAGCGAGTGGTGATTGGTAGAAAAAGGAGAAATGAGAAGATCAGTGAAGATCTTCTGTAAAGTGCCTCGGGGTCCCTGTTTTGGGTGGAGGGCGCTATATAAAAGCCCTCATGTACAAGCTAGCATATCGGGCCAGTACGCGCAAACTTTTGGTCCAGATTTTTTATTTTTATTTTTTTTTATTTTTTTACCTTACTCAAGTGAACAAGAAGCTAGTAGTAATAAACTATAGCTAGAGTACATAAATTGTGAGCAGGGGGCATGTTCAATAAGCATATTATGAATTCTGGATTTGAAAGACTGGGCTGATTGGGCTACAACGACAGAAGCAGGTAGTGAGTTCCAAAGCCTAGCACAGGATGGTATGAAGGATCTCTGATGTTGAGAAGTGCGTGATTTAGGGATGATGACAGTATTTGGATGTTGTGTACATGTACATGTACACGACTGCCTAGTAGAGCAGCGTGCTGTTTGTAGGGGAAGTTTGAGACTGTCAAGTGGATGGGGTAAAAGAGAGCACTGAATTTGTTTGAAAACTGTTAAGCCAGCAACTCGTCTTCGGTGGCTAAGGGGTTGGATACCGAGCTCTGCATAAAGATTTGGTGGAATGGAAACCAAAGCTTTGTTTTGGAGTCTGTCAAGGATCTCCAGTTTTGATTTTGCTGCTGTACCCCAAACTGGACTGCAATATTCAAGGTTAGGTCTGATGAATGACTTGTAGATGGTAGCAGTAGTCAGGTAGTTCTACAGATTGCCCCAGTTTTTAAGAATCCTGGAGAGGACCCTGAAGCCGTTTATTATTTATTATTTATTATTTTTTAGATAGGGAGCTTTTTTTTTTTAACCCATGATCCTGCCAGAATGAACTCTGCAGACTCATTTTCACTCTGAAGTTTTTCATAAGCTCCGAGTTTTGGATCCTTTTGCAATTTCAAAAAATATGACAGAGAACTAGAATCAAGTTTATCGCGCTGCTTTATACTGTATAAGTGAACAATACTGTAGGAGACCTTTGGGGACACTAGGTGGCAGCAGACTTACCAGATAAATCCATTGTTTTCGGAAATGTGAGCATGCTCAAAACGGCGTAAACAATGAAAATTTACCAGGTAAGTCTGCTGCCACCTACCGTTCAAAAGTCTCCCAGTATTAGAACAATATTGCGTTGAAGTCGGCATTTAATCATTCTTCACTTGCAGGTCCAGAAGAAAAATTTTCAAGCTTTACATATCAGCTCTGTAAGTGGAGGAGGCAGGGGCGCTATCAACGATCAATGAAACTATCAAATTTAGTGTGGGGGTGGGGTGTATTTCTCTAAAAGACACACAAGTTGTCATCCTTACCTTCTCTCCTCATGCCCATGGCAATGCATTTCTGGTAGCGGCAGTACTGGCAGCGATTTCTCTGGCGTTTGTCTACGATACAATTGCGGTCATCTCGACAGGAGTAGGACAACTCTTTCCTGACGGTCCTCTTGAAGAATCCTTTACACCCCTCACAGCTGTACACTCCGTAGTGCTTACCTACAATGTGACATGATGAGGGTTAACATGGATCTGGAGTTTAGGAACAATCTCAATCATATGAAGAATGGATGAATTCTTAATTTCCATAATACAGCCTGTTTTTGTTTTTTTTGGGGGGGTGTCAGAGTGATACCCAGAGATGTCTTACCATTATTTAAATTCAAGCAACAAACCACAAAGGGAAACCAACTGGGTCAGTTTCCTTTGTGGTTTATTTCCTTTATTATTTGATATTTAAAACTAACAAAAAGTTGCATCCCCTTAAGGTGATCCCTTGGCTGCCGCTTCCCATTCCCAGGTTGTCTCGTAAACTTGGGTGTGATCCCTGGCTAAATGGCAGTTAAAGGTTTATTACATGTATGGCTTCTGACTGGCACCCCCCATGACAAAATAGGGAGACCGCCAACCTGAGGGCTGGATAGCTCAGTTGGTAGAGCGCCAGCACCTTAATATAGAGGTCGTTGGTTCAAATCCCATCCTAGTCAAATTGTCTTTGTTCGACCCCAGATAATCGTTTAAATTCCCTATTTAATTAACCAGTCACTTCAATTTAAAAATATAGGAATTGAAAAATGTAGACAACCTTTTTTTGAATTTTCAGCAAATCTGGACATCCCGTTTTGGGATTTCCTGCAAATTTGGACACCGTTTTGGGATTTCCTGCAAATTTAGACACCCTGTTTGGAGATTTCCAGCCAACTTGCTGGACACCCTGTTTTTAAATTTCAGCATAATTGGACACCCTGTTTGGGAATTTCCAACAAATCCGGACACCCTGTTTTAAAATTTCAAACATATCTGGACACCCTGTTTTTGAATTCCCATCAAATTGTAGCACCCTCTTTTCTTAAATGTTCACAAACCTGGACACCCTGGAGACCCTACTTTTGGATTTTCAGCAAATTGGAAAACTCTGTTTCCAGGATACATTGTACTGGAAACACTGCTGGGCAGACAACTTGAATGCTTCAGATTTTGGTAAACAGAAATTATTGTTACATGTACATCATGTAAATTGCTCAATGTCAAGGTTACTCACATCGCACAGAAATTTCTCTGCTATTCTGAATGATATTTGGGGACTTGAAATGTTTGTCTACATGTCATGCATGTTTTTAAAATCCCAACATACCAGGTCATGAAAATCAATGTGAAAAACACACTTCAGGCCTAATTTAACTCTTTCAGTGCCAAACTCGTACATGTACAGTACGAGGTATATTTGTTAGTTCAAAATCGCCAACCTCGTACATGTACGAGGTAATGTTCATACTTAAAATTGCCAAACCCCGTACATGTACGAGGTAGAGTAAACATGTTATCACAAGGGTGCTCTCGCTCTATCTAATGGTACCATTTGTATTCATGTACGACCTGTGTTGTTTTTTCTTCGAACTCTTTTTTTACAGAATTTTGAAAATTAAAAAAAAAAACGCTCGAAGTTTGGCAATTTAGGGTTAAATTTTTGAAATGTCGCGGGCACTGAAAGAGTTAATAGAGCTGCCTTTAGCACAAAAAGTGACTGGAAATGTTAATCTATTGAAATAACAAATTCCGACTACGAAGTCATGAAAATCAATGTGCAAACCACACTCCAGGCCCAATTTCATAGAGCTGGTTAAGCACAAAAAAGTAACTAAGCACAACAAAGATTATATGTGCTTACCAGAATAAGGTTACCGGCCAAAACACCATGTGCAACTCTGTGACTGGTATCTTGCTTGTTTTTGCTCAGCAGAAAATGTTTACCTAATTTGTTTCTGTTTTAAGGTAAGGTCATAGATTGGTTTTTGTCAAGGTAATGCTGATTTATAGGCTAAATTATCTCTATTATTTACAAAACTCCTTTGGGAATTCTAAAAAAGGAGGGATCATTGATGGATTTTATTTTATTTATTCATTATTTATTTTTATTTTTTTATAATATATCATCAGGAAAGATACAATAAAAGTCACCTGTCAAAGTTTTTCAGCTGAATACATTGTCAACTTGTTGAGAAAAACAGCAAAATGCTGTCACAGCGTTTTTCTTCAAGAGCGGCGAATCCATTCGGTTAATAGCGAGGTGACAGCGGGTACCAGCCACATCTCATACATGTACCATACCACTCACAAACAGACACCAGGGCAATTTGAATATGCAAAAGTCGCCTCAGGGCAATCTTTGCCGATTCAAACTTAATGGTATCTAACCGATGAGGGCGCTTCAGATCAAATAATTTCACAGGATGCTTATGAAAATTACACTTTTTTTTTAAGGTCATTACCCTCCCCCTAAGCAGCTCTATAAAATTGGGCCATGATTCCTAGAGTACACTGTAGATGTAATCGGACTACATGTACCATGGAGTTGTGTTAAGGGCTAGAGTACAATAAGCTGTTCGGCACAAAATATGCTAAGCATAGAAAATTATTGCTGAGCAGAAATGGGTTACCGGTGCTATGTGACTTATATTACTTGTGACTGGTTTCCCTGCAAATGATTGCTCTGCAAATCAATTCCTGCTTAACGGGGCTTATGAAATTGGTACGTAAGTGAATTTTAGGAATAAAATTTGATTCACATATGACAATGAGCAAGCAAGTTTCTAGCCTCTGCCAATCGATCAATTTTCAATTACGTAACATAAGGAGAATCAAACGGTACCTTGATAAGGAAACTCTCCATCATGTTGTCAGAGCTTTAGTCCTCTCTCGTATTGACTATGGCAATCTCCTTTTATTTGGTGCCACGTCATATGAATTGGACAGAGTTCAAAGATTACAAAATAGTGCAGCTCTTTAATATGTTCCACACCCTTGAGAGAACATATTACCCCATCACTTAGGGAACTTCATTGGCTACCGATAAGAGAACGGATTCATTTTAAGATTGCTCTTCTTGTTTTTAAAGGCTTGGAACAAAACTACTCCGCGATATATTTCCACTTTACTGTCACATTACGCTCCACCACGATTTCTTCGGTCCACGCTTGACATCACTCGCTTGAATGTTACCCGAGCAAACAAAGTTCTTGGTCAAAAAGCTTTTAGTGTAGCTGGGCCAATGATTTGGAACAATCTTCCTACTGTCGTTAGGGAATCTGTTAATTTGTCTACATTTCGTAAAGTTCTAAAGACTCACCTTTTCCCATGTTAATTGCTTTTATGTGCACTATGATCTTGATGGAATATTAGCGCCTTATAAATTTTAATTGTTATGTTATGTTATGTTAACGCTGGTTAAATAGACCCCCTTGCATTGGCCGTCATTGCTGAGGTTGGACAATGAAACCCACACAAGTGCATGCGCCATTCACAACTCTCAGCCAATGATCGACCTGAACGAGGGAGCTGTTTGAGCTCGGACGTCAAATGCAAGGGGGTCTATTGACATATTGTACTCTTTCTTACCGGATGCTCTGTCTCCGCATACAGCACAGATTCCTTTGTTCATCGAGGACCCGGGCATCCCCAGTGGTGAATGCGCCCCTTGGTTGAGCAGTGACGACGGCGACAACGACATATGTGACATCATGGACTGTGACATGGGGTGGGTAGGGATACCGGAGGGTCCGATCATGGGCTTGATGTCCTCTTGCGATGAGACCGATGAGACCGAGCCCATACTGCTTAAGGTTGGCGACTGCATGGCTTGTGGGTGCATCATGCCTCCGTGTACGATAGAGGGGGACGTTATAAGAGGAGGGGAACCCATGTTGCGAGTGTTCGACATCGGAGGGGGCGAGCCCATCGTACTGGTGGGCGACTGGATGGACGTTATGGAGTTAATCGAATCTGGACAGTGAACAAGATTAAAAGGTTACAAAAATTAGCTTTGAAATTACTATCATCTCAATTGACCATATTTTTTATTATGATTATCATTATTCGGCCATTTTTCAAAGAACATAAATAATACATTGTACTTGTAAATGGTAGTTTAGCTACAGGGAAAATAAACTGCTTAAAGAACTACACGAATAAGCCTTACAGCAACTAAAGCATTGAATGAATGAAGAAGACTGACTGAAGGGTTGGATACAACAGGGTAATGAAAAGATGAGAGATGAGGACAGATTGGGTAACGGCAGGTAATGGGGTGGGAGAGGGCAGGGCAGGGAAGGTACAAAGACAACCCAGTTCAAGCTGGCCAGGATTAACAAAAGTGTACTTAAACACTGTGACTCGAAAGTCTGCCAATCCAAACCACTTTTGACAGGGTGAGGGCACTTTTCGGGGGAATGTCCTCACACCACATTCAGTTTCATCTTATTTATGACTGCCTGAATGTTGTTTTCTTGAATCAATGGCCAAATCACAGTAATAATAACGGAGATGACAAAACCAGTTAGTTTAACTTGTTTTGCATCCCGTAAATTTGGTTGACACATGCCCTCACACAGTCAAAAATACTGCAAATTGTTTTTCAATGCTGAAATTACACAACCACATTCTTCACCTGGTTCCCTGTATACCCACCGTGAATTCTAGTTACCCTATAATCATATCATACATAGGGGGCCTGACCGTGTACATTACCTACACCTCAGTTGACATTGATTTAAACAGGAAGCAATGCTCAAGATGGCCGTGTATGGCTTTAGGCCGTATCCAAATTGGCGGATACACCTACGGCTAAGGCTGTTGCTGAGGGTGTTGCTAAGGACGACCTCTACTTCAATGCATGACGACACGGCAATCCAGCCAAAGCCGTAGCTGTTGCTGTAGCTCTGGCTGCCAATTTGGACACGGCCTATAAACATTCTTGCTGTCCGACTATGCAATATCATCCCACTACTGGATATCATGTGATGAATGCATATCTACAATGTACACACCACACAGACAGTTCTGTGCGTAGTAGTGCCACCACACAAAACCCATGCAGCCGAATGGTTTCAAATGGTTAGTCAACTCCGTGGAAAATGCTACCAAGAGAAGTAGGGTTAATACATGTACGGTGACTGCTCTACATGTATATTCTGACAACCCTACATTGTACATTCCGACAACGCCCTCGTAATTTACATGCTAAGGTTAGGGTAAGGGTTAGGGTTAGGTTTAGGGTTATGGTTTATTTATCTACAGTCGGCTCTCATTATAAAAGAGCACTGCTAAAAAAGAGGTTCTGCTTATATAGAATACATTTTGAAGTCCCAAATGTCATTTCTTCTTCTGTGTTTCCTTGTTTTGCCGCCTCTTATAACAACATTCCTTTTATAAAGAGGTAATTTGGCCTGTCCCAGTGACCTTGTTATGATGAGAGTTGACTCCATTTATTGATTTCATTTCATTTAGGGTTAGCCCCATCAGATATCAAAAAACTGTTCTACCTGGGGGCCACTGTACAGAAGACAGACATACAATCAACCACAAGTAAAACTTGCAGTATGTACACAAAAAGGACACAACCATTTAAACAATTTACATAACCAGATATAAACAGAGAGTAAAAGGGTTTAAAAAAATCAAATGCCCCTACAAATCCAGGATAAAATGGCACTAGGCAATTTAACCAGAGTAGGCGGAGCACTTACCCCCTCCCCCCGAGTTAAGGCTTTTGAAAGGGTTAGGGTTAGAGTTAGGATTAGGGAAAATACACCAGGGTTGTCTGAACATAGGGGTGTCGGAACATACATGATCGCAAGTACAAGTTGTGTAATCGCAAGTACATGTACATGTCTATGTAATCTGTACATGTCTTGTAATCTATACATGAAAGATACACATGTTTTGTACACACAGTGCACATTGCACTGATGTGCATACTCATACTACATTGTGTAGTACATGTGAACATGTACGTACACTAGGCACAGTACATTAACCTTTCCCCTGTTAACTTCCTCACAGAATGCACAGGAAGTAACCCCCACCCCACTCCACATACCCAACCTTAATCTGCACTCTGTTAAAGGCATTTACCCAACGATGACAAGTCCCTGACTTCCAAACTGCGCAAATGAAGAAGAAGAAGGAAAAAAAACAGAGGGGGGAGGAAAAAATGGTCTTCCAGCAGGACATTGCGATAAAAACCAAGTGTTGAAATGTTTTGGCAACATGTCTGACCAACCATGAGACATTTTTAGAGCACACATGTACAAGTGCGTTTAAACATTACTTCATGTGGAATTTGCAAGACTAATTAGTGTGTGGGGCCTACCACACAGCGGGGTACACACCACCGCAGCTACGCCGACGTATACCAGCAGCACCTCCGTTTCAGAGGGAGTGTAATGATGATGGGGCACTGGTTACTTCCAGACAGGAAGTTAACTGGAACTGCCCTACACATGACCCCCAGTAGGCACGATGACTCTCCCCTCCACTCTCTCTCTCTCGCAGGAATCCACCACGCCAGCCATCCAGGGCTCTCGGGGGCCTAACCACACATTTCCCATATTTTGGGGGAGAAAAACTAACTGCGGAGTGACGGTACATGTGGCACCACTAAAGAAGGCGAGGAGTGTGTGTTTATACTGGAATACTACGGGGAGGCCTGAAGGGGATATCCTACCTGTCTGCTTGTTTCTTCCTCCCTGGTTATTTCATAAGAAAATATATCCTGAAATCTCCTCAAGGCAAGAGCCACAGGGTTCGAGACGTCAAACGACTCTTAAACAGTCAGAGGTTCTCCCAAGGTTTTTTTCAAAACTGAAGGGCATTCTGGACCCAAATTTGTGGATGTTTGGCCGAAGCACGCTGAATTGAATCAAGGTCTTTGGAATAATTTCTACTTGGTGTTTGTCTGAGTTTTTGAAACCTTACTGTGCAATCTGGAGCATTCTATGTTTTTTTCTCTTGATGTTTTTCTGAAATTACTTTTTTTTTTTTCTTTTTTTTTTTTTTTTGCGTATCAGCAAACATTGGCGCAAATCGGCAGGCAAGTTGCACATAATGGCACGATACGCTTGCTTGTGCATGAGGAGAACCTCAGTGAAAGTGTTTTCCATTAACAGTGGTCCGCCGGCCAACTGCCAGTTAAAACACCGGAGGACCAGTCAGAATTCTGTCCAACTTGCTAGTTTATATTACTTTTTGATGTAAACCTCTGATTGTTCATATGACTTGAAAAATTACAAGTCCTAGGCAATGTTGAAAAGAAACCTTCAAATAGGGACCAGTACAAAAGATGGAGGACCAGTGAAATGACAGGCTAACTGGTCCAACTGGTTATGTAGTTAATGAAAAAGTTAAGGGCAAACCCTGCTCCACTGTTCTTCACAGAACACTTCACTCTCCACAAGTTTGTTTCTCATTAACTTACGTACTTGTCTACATGTAGTTCTTACGATTTAAAATTTCAATACATGGTCTAGGGTACACGTACATGTAGAGTCTACACTATGCACGTACAAGTTTTACCCTCTGGCCTGGAAATAAAAGGAGGCCACATAGGCCAATGGCCTCCGATGCTATTGTCTTAGCCTTGGTGCCCCTTTCAAAAGATTCTCATAGACTTTAAGATTTTGCAATGGGAGTGCGCCCTTTACAAAGTGAAAATGACCTCGCCCTCTCAAAGATCCGATTCCAGGCCTGGATCATGTATACATACTGACCACTACCAAGCAGTTTCGCTATAAATACAGGCCTCGAAATAACCCACGGCACCCACAGCAATTGCCGTGGTGCCCTGTGCTTTTGCTGTGGTGCCCTTTGCAAAGTTCCAATACAAATTTTAATGTTCCTCACAGAATGCCCCTTACCAGAGGAAAATTGCTGTGCCCCTTTAAGAGCCAAGTTCAAGACCTGTAAATATCTACTGTAAATTAATGTAAAACATATAACCTGCGGCCATCATTCTTTGTCTTGTTCCCATTATGCGTGTCGTCAATCATCATCCCTGAGTACCATTACACAAACAGAGACCAGACTATTTTCCCGACCAGACTCGGTTCGGTTACAACAAGATGGCTTCTCTCCCTGTGCAGTATAACTGCAGTCATCCCTGTCATCTAAACAATGATAACCAAAATAATAAACCACAAGGGAAAATTACGGAGTAAATTTGAATGAATTTGGGGTTGAACGAAGAAAAATTGACTAAGAGCTGGATTTGAACCAATGACCTCCGGATTAACGCGCTCCACCAACTAAGCTATCTAGCCTTATTGGCAGTATTTCTATTGCTGCTGCTTCTGAGGTTGTTGGTTGTATCGTAAACTTGGGTGTGATCCCTGGCTATACGGCAGTTACAGGTTGAATGGCTTCTGACTGGCACCCCGAACAAAGATAATGATTAATAGAGAGAGCTATATGGTTCAGTTGGTAGAGAGTATTATTTTGTTTTTGTTAAACCCAAAACTAAACAATAATGCACATGAATCATATTTATCACCAGGCCTGACACTTCGTTTTTGAAAGGGCAAGGGCACCAAGGCGTTTTCTCCTTGGTAAAGGGCTCCCTCTATGAGGAAATTGTCAATTCCTAATTGGAACATTTCAAGGGGCACCAAGGCAACGACCAGGGGGCATTGGAGGCAACTGCCTCCATTGCCTTTGTGAAGTATCAGGCCTCTATCGCGAAGTGTACAAAATATTACTCCTTAAAATTTAAAGAGGTTTTTAAAAAAACAGTGAGACTTCTGTTTTCACAAGTTGTAAACTGCTGAAGTGGCGGTTATTTACTCTGCTCATGTAACAAAAACAAAACAATCCCCCAATCCAATTCTGAAATCCAGTTTACATAATTATTAAATGTCAGAGATACTTACAAGTAAATTAAACATCATGAAGAGTAAGCTTTTAAAAAATGAGGTTTAACGCCCTTTTCCCACGATCCCCCCAAAAAACCTAGATTCTTTGTGACGAATTTTATGAGCATGGAATTGTTTACTTCTCTTCTCACGCTTCAGGGCTTTCGCAAGCTTTCACATGACACCAGTTAATGGATTGGCCAACATTCCATGTGAATAGGGTACAACTACATGTACATGTATAGCTGGTTACCACTGAACTACGAGTTTTCGTTCTTAATCATCACTATATCAGTGAAATGATGACATATCGTGAACATGTTTGAACACAAAGCGTTCCGGTTCAGACTGAAGTGTGGCACACGTTTTTTAGAGCGGTAGCGCAAACTTTCGCATTGTACATGTAATCCCATTTTCGCAAGAAATGCCCGACATTAAACAACGCATCGTTCCACATGGCGGAGTGCACTTAAAGTTCCTTGTGAAAACTCGGCTAGCATAAGTTTTTGTTGTAGGTTGGAACCCACTACAAAATTGTACAATGTTACAGAAAATTTCGCGAAAATTTCGCAAGGAGTGTACATGTAGAACAATTGCTGTCTTTCCACTCAAAGCTCATTTTGTAAAAATTTCACCAACATTGAGAAAATTTGGACAGGAACGTTGGGTTTTTTTCCGCCGTGTGAAAAGGGCTTAAGTCTTGTTTTTGTAACTAATGCATGAAGTTGAGTTCTGAGGAGTGAAAGAGTTCTCAGTAATTTAAGGAGAGCAGTTTCTACAGGTAGTTCTCCTTGTATTGCTGATAATGAAGGACAGCAACAAATACAGGAATATTTCTTTTGAAGACCACACTGTTTGGAAATTCTGTTGCGAGGCAAAAAAGGCAGTGATGTTACAACGAAACGAGCAAACTGAACAATCAAAGTCACATGAAATTTTTACAATCAACCACTACACAGTGCTCTATAAAATATTCACTGCATTTTACAGTCTAATATTTTTTTTGTCTGGATGAACCCTGGGAAAAATCCCTGATGGACATAACAATCAAAAAAAGAAAGACTGAGTATGGGTCTTCCATTTGGGAACAAAAATACATAGGTGTAACTCCACAACAAAAACCTTGCCTCACGAGGCATTGTGTTTCCAGGCAACTCAAAGGCAACAAACTGCACTGCATGCAAAAGGAACACTTTCTGTATTAACCCTAACCCCCATTAGGGTCTCTCGACAAAGCCTGCCAAATACAACAGAATGCAACACAGTTGAAATGAGAACCATGCCATATGCAACAAAATGCAACAAGGGATTTTGCTGCATTGTGCAGGCATGTTGTTTGTGTTAGGACTGAGCAATGGTGTTTGCCCTGCTAAATGCAACAGTACATTTGTACATGCACATAAGTGTAATGTTTAACTATTATTATACAGTCTTTTGAATATGATTTGAATTATGATTCTTACCTAATATTACATCATACTTCTCAATACTTTTCCCATAACAAATATTTTGAAATACCCATTATAAGTTGTTCAGATACAATAGAAGCACCCAAACCTATATGAAGTCACTTCACTGCTGAATGCAACAAATTCAGTCAAAAAATGACATCTGAGTAGAGTTGACTGCCAAATGCAACAGATCACAACAACTATTACCATTTGGTGCATACTGTTGCATTTAGCATGGTTAGGGTTAAAGATCTGTGTCCATCAAATACTGCAGCAATCTCCACGCTGGGATATTCATTACATGTATTTGCAGGCGCAATAGTGGCAAGCGGGCAAAAAATTCATGGTGGGCCCCCCTCAGGAAAGTAGACATCTTTATATTATTAATCTTGAACTTAAAGGTCTCAATTAACATAGGTTCCCAAGTGTTGACAGGCGGTAGATTCCATTCCACAGTGGTTCCTGGTAGGAAGGAGAATTTGAGACAGTCCCCAGTACATGTAGGGTGATTGATCGAGATTGATGATGTTTTTCCGTGTACTTTGGTAGCGCAAGAGACACCAAAATGGTGTCTCACTATTGGCTAGAAAATTATGTGAATAACTGAATACTCAAATTGTGAAAGCCTTTTCTTTGTGGAGATTTATACATGGAACTGGTCGCCTGAAAACTGCCTCATGTGACATGTACATTACACTCCTAAAAAGCATGAGTTTTAGGGCTCAATTGTTTTTTTTCTGGGGGGAGGGAACTCACAAGACCACAGGCTTGTAATGTACATTTGTGTAGCTCAAAATACTTACTGGACCAGAGTTTTGGTTACAAGACCAGAATTGAAATAAGAAAAAATGGCTACACAGTTTAGCAATTGAACTGTTGGAATTTGAAAAGGCACTAAGAGAAGACTTAAAATCATCTCATTTTGTATTATGGAAAAGTCCTGCTTCAACAACCAAACAGATATTTCATATATCAGACTGAGGTCAACATTTGAACACAGACACGAGACCGCCGGACTTGTCTGGTCATGAGTTTACTGGCCCGATGTTATAAATCGCTGGCCTCGGGCCTGCGGTCTTGTGTAAAACGCGAGCCCTGAGTTTATCCCACTAAACTTTCTGGCCTGGCATTAGAACGGAGGCCACAGAGGCCATGGCCTCCGTTTCTCTTGTCGTTAGGTTTTGGCCTTGGTGCCCCTACGAAAAAAATCCCACATAGACATTAAGATTTTCCCAAATGAAAAGTGCCCTTTGCAAAATGGCCCTGCCCTATCTAACATAAAATGTCATGCCTGAAATTTTGATTCAAAATTTTGCAACCCTCTGTTCTCTTTAACACCATAATTCAATAAAGATTCAAGGCATATAGTCTGGGATCATTTCCCAGCTGGAAACAGCTCAGCATGTAAAGTTATGATCAAAATACAAAAAAATTTGTAATAATCTCCTCGGGCACAAAACACTTGATTTATTACTTGGTATGAATTGCTATTATTGTTCTGTTTTGTATCTTGATATCTAATTTAAAACCATACCTGCATCATTTGAAAAATGTGGGGTAGTAAAAAAAATAATAATTCAAGCACTTTTATTTATTGCATGAGTGTCTGATGGATGCTCTTATAAGAAATTAAAAACCATTTTCACTAAATGATTATTTTTTCAACTCACTTTTTGTAAACAAATTGTACTTTTATTATTCTCCTGAGTGTCCAATGATTGATCTTGAAGAAATTAAAAACCATTTTCACTAATAGGTTATTTTTACAACTCATTTTATGCATGTTAAGTACCGCAGTAATACATTTGCAGACGTCGATCATCATCAACTTAAACACAAATGTGCAGAATTTTCCTGTATAAATCTACATTTTCATCACTCTTGATCATATTCCAACACTCAAACACGTGCACCTGTTTTAAAAATATCAAAAAAACAACGCCAAAATACTAGCTAAGAATACCCCAAACAAGCCCACGCACTCCGCGAACAAAAACACTCTCTGAATGAACCTAACTCGACAGACAAAATGGCTACCGGTTAGCTAGCGCAGGCAAGGCCCCCATGTAAATAGACACAGATCTGACCTGACCGTGACCTTTGTAATATAATATAGACAGTCCAGACAGCGCTGGCTCTGTTTGTGTGTGTGTGTGTGTGTGTGTGAGACTGTGTGCGCTGACGTTGTAGCTGTTGTGCAGGGATTCCAGTCCACACTCCATTGAAAGAAATGTTCCACATGTACGGGTTTACTGTATCTCCTGCATGGACAGTACGGTACTGCGAGCGAGCCTGGGTGTACAGCAGTGCAGGAATGACGCAAACTCAATGGACAGGCTGTAATATGTTTACTCCAAGCTCAGCAATGTATTTGACACATGTTCTTGATCAGGCCGAGATAAAATATGCACATTCTTTATGAGCAAAGGTTGTAATTTGTACCCTGTACATTACTTCACAGAACACATGTCATTGTACAACAAGATTTTAGCAGATTAATTTTTTATTTAATTGTTGTTGTTTTTAAATGAGATAAAGTGAAGGAATATTTTTAAGCTAACGATAAAATCACTCTCCCTTAGATTTTTAAAAACCACTTGGGATTATTTCTAAGAGGATCCAAATAATTTACAGTTTTTAGAAAACTTTGTTTTTAAACAGCTATTTCATTTGGCTGTTATAATTATGAATAAAAAGAAGAAGGATCATACATGTAATGTAGGCCCTAGATACATTTACTTTTTATTTATTTTTTTAATCAAATTAATTTTTTTTTTAATTCAAAAAACACAACTTAAAATGCTCCAATTGCACCTGTAGAGTTTATGTAAAACCAACCACAAACATCAATTAAAAACATGAACTTACATGTAGTCTCATGGCAAAAAACCAACCTGTAGGCCATACATAACATTTTATTCCTGTCTAACATTCAGTCTACATACATACATGTACATGTAGGCCTACATGTATACAGTCAGACAGTAGCCGGCTTCTCCCTGATTTTGGAAGTTTTGGCCTAAGCACGCCGGAATTAAAACAAGGTCCTCGGAATCCTTTCTACTTGGTGTTTATCTTTGGTTCTATCATCTAAAAGACATACTGTGCAATCCAGGAGGGCATTCTATTTATGGTTTTACCTTTATGGGGGAAAAAAAACCAACAACAAAAGGGGGGCTTTAATATCGGCCACAATTTGCGTGAATCATCACGCAATTGGCGCATATCATCACGCAATTTGCACATATCGGCCCGCTACGCTAGCTTGTGCATAAGGGAGAACCCTCTAGAGTAGTACAAGCCTAGATGTACTACATGTAGACAAACAATTGCCGCCTCAAACGATGTTGACAATTTAAGGGTTGTTTTTAGAACCGGTACTTCATGAATGATCGTTGACTTCATCGTGCGCTCTTTAAATGTCAGTTCAATAACCTTTCTCTTAGCTCTTGCATTACAAATAAATACAGGCCACATGCACATGTAGGTATTTTTACACAATCAGTAATGCATTTTGGACTAGACAGACTTCAGTGCGTGTATCATGTGCAAACATACATGTACGACTTGAATCTGGATGGTTTCAAGACAACAACAAAAACTACAACTGGTTTTAACCCTGACTCTAAGCCCAACTTCTCCAATATCCTTTTGCCGAAATGAGGACATTGGGAGGTGTTTGGGCTATCAGGGCATTGCAATAAAGGAGGATCCAGAAAGATTTCAGCCAACTCTAACGGATTTCTGCTGTGAGAAGATTTAGAAGGAATTGGGTTATTAGGTTTAACAAGGATTTGGGCCGTATGCAGCTTGGGCAAAATGGGATTCCGAAGGATATGAGCTGTTTGGGGATGGGAACGTGGTGACAGGGCTCGAAATTAACACTGGACCAGTCGGCCCAAGGCCAGTGATTTTTAGCGTCGGGCTAGTCAACTCACAACCGCACAAGCCCGGTGATCTTGTGTTTTTTCAAGTGAATAATAATATAGGCTACAACATTGTGCAATAGCGTTGTGAAAAAATGTTGGCTATGAATCTAATTAATCTCTTTCAAATTCAGTTGAGTATCTAAGAACATTACACATAACAAATTAAATGAGATAGATCTTCTCTTAGTGCTTGTTCAACCCATTTAGCTTCTTGTCTTGTAAAATAACTTCTGGTCCAGTAAACAGTAAAGATTTTAGCTGCAGTCTTGTGGATTTTCCTCCCAAATTCAAGCCATGGGTGATGAAGCCTGTAATGGGATGATGTGGACAAATTTAGGCCTTTACTCATATCAAGAAAAAACAAGAAAAGTCGTGTTTGTTAAACACAAATGCCCCGCAAGCCAGTTCGTTTCACAACATTTGACCTATGTGGTCTAAAAATAGGAGGTGTCTGTATCTCGAGACCAAGCCACACACCAGTTCATATGCCAAGTCCTTTTAAAATTATCACTGGACCACATTTTTTTTGTAGGCATAAAATAATTTAATTTTTGCCATAATACATTGAACATACAATTGACCTTGGGAGGCGGAGGCGGAGGCAGGGGGGGGGAACAATATACTTCTAAGGGATTTGAAACAATTTACATGTGAAATGAAACATAGAAAAGAATGCAATGCTGTAGTAAGTTGCACAAGAATAGTTGCATGTTAGATTGTTACTGGTTTGGATGAACTAGTGGTGCAGATGGAACATTTAAATTTAAACCTGCCAGAAAAGAAAACCATGAAAGAAAGTTGCAATTAGGGGAAGGGGTGGGGAGGGTTGGGTTGGGTTGGAACAGGAGGAGAAGATGCTGGGTGGGGAGGAGGGGTGGGGACGGCAGGGGTCCCCATACATGAAAGTGGCAACACACTAAGTTTGGAGATAATATGCCACGTCCTTCAAACAAAGTTTGGAGTTGATATGACAAGTCCTAGTCGAGGTATTGCTCAGACAGCATTTCTTTTGTTTTAGCCATAATGACCTTGACATTTGACTGGGGGGGGGGGGGGTCCACAAACAATAGACTTTTGAGGGACCCAAAGACCAATCCACAAACCAAGTTTGCAGTTAATATGCAAAGTTCATCTCAAGTTATCAAGTGTTTTAGCCATAATGACCCCGACATTTGACCTAAGGGGTATCAATAACAACAGGCTTCTGGGGGGAATCCCATGACCAATCCAAACACCAAGTTTTGAGTTGACATTTGAGTCCTCCTTGAGTTACAATTTGCATGCAAGCACACACACACACACACACAAGTGTGTAAACACCTCCAATCGGGGACCTCCTATTGTCCCTCTTTTGTTTGGACTCTAACTTTTTGGCAACAGCTCCCATTGGTTTTGTACACAATTTCCAACTGGGGACCTTTACCCAACCGGGGACCCTATTGTCCTCTTTTGTTATAGGTCCCCGGTTTGAATGTGAAAACAAACTCACACACACACACACAAGTGTGTAAACACCTCCAATCGGGGACCTCCTATTGTTCCTCTTTTGTTTGGACTTTAACTTTTTGGCAACAGCTCCCATTGGTTTTGTACACAATTTCCAACTGGGGACCTTTACCCAACCGGGGACCCTATTGTCCTCTTTTGTTATAGGTCCCCGGTTTGAATGTGAAAACAAACTCGCACACACACACACACAGCCATACAACACCATAACACATATTCACGCATACACGAACACGCACACACGCACACAAACACACACCCACACACACACACACACTCGGAAGGACATGTCGGAAACAGTATGCCCCTTCGGTGGCTTCGCCAACCGCGGGGCATAAAAACAGGAGAATTTAGCTCTCTACTTCTGGCTTATAGCAGAATTTGGGCTACATAATGTGGCGTGTCATGGCCGAGCGGATAAGAGCACCGACTTCAAGCTCCGGTGTTTCTGATCGGCGAAGTGTGGGTTCTAGTCCCGGTCTTGACACTTGTGTCCTTAAGCAAGACATTTTAAAAACCATTATTGTTCCGTCCTTCGGATGGGACGTACATAAGCCATAGGTCCTGTGTGTTGTGTAATGCACGCAAAAGAACCCAGTGACACTTATCGCTAAGAGAAGGGGTTTGCCCCGGTGTGTCTGGCAGTGGCAGCTGAATGCGCCGCAGCACCTTGTAAATCCTTACAAGGTGTTACAAAAACTGGGTCTCATAATTCAATAGCCTCAAAAACCTGTCTGAAAATAAATGATGGAAAGCGCTTTGAGACGCCCGTAGAAAGCCCTATATAAAAACTAGTTATTATTATTATTATACATAATGTGTAAGCGAACTGGTCTACATGTAGTCTGTTAGGGTTGAGATGCTATAGTGTTATCTGTTATATGGCCGCCATCACTTAAGGTCAAACCGTGGAAACGAGCTCGCTCATGTGTGCGCCTGCCCTGCACAACCCTCAGCCAAAGGTGCGTCTTTCTTTGACCTCAGTGAGGGCGCTGTTTGAGCTTGTGACGTCACACACTTTGGGTGTTTTGGACTGTACCCAACTTCAAAGCCAGGACAGGAAATTACAGGCCTCGAAATAACCCACAGCACCCACAGCAGTAGCCATGGTGCCCTGTGCTTTTGCTGTGGTGCCCTTTGCAAGATTCCAATACATATATTTATTTTCCTCGTAGAAGTGCCCCTTACCGGTGGAACATTGCCCGTGCCCCTTCAAGAGTGAAGTTCAAGGCCTGGAATTACATTATGCGTAGAGGCCATGGGCTTTGTTGCCCTTGGTTATAGCCTTTCTCTCCCATCACAATATTGAATATTCCTATACTACAGGGCTCGAATTTAACACTGGACCACAGGCCCGAGGCCAGTGATTTTAGCATCGGTCCAGTAAACTCATAACCGGACAAGCCCTGGTGGTCTTGTGTTTTTCTATTGAGTAATAATACTAATAGGCTTCCTCATTGTGTAATATTTTTGTGAACAAATGTTGACTATGAGTCTGATAAACAACTTTCAATTCTCTTCAGTATCGAAAGTACTGTGTAGTGCTTAAGACAAATGAGATGTTATGTATGAGAATTAGTATTAGTGCTGATTCAACTCATTTTGATTTTGGTCTTGTAAAATAAATTCTGGTCCAGTAACAATTTTGAGCTACAAGCCCTGTGGTCTTGTTGATATTTCCCCCAAATTCAAGCCCTGTACTATAGACTTTCTAATAAATGCTTCCTTTCCAAATACGAAAAAAAAGGTAAATTGCCCTTATCAAAGACCTTTTGTGATTCCATCATGGCATCAAGAATAGCCCATTAAAAAATTGGTTCACAATTATAAAATGTACATGATATCAAATGAAATAATATGGGTTTTTGTACATGTACATAACTTTTGATTACATTTTATTACCATTGTGTCTCCACACACAGGCATGTTCTTTCACTTTACTAAACATCTGTGGTAAACATGCACAGACACAATGTCATTATTAATTAATGGATGAGTCTCGTTGAATGGAATCGTCAGTCTTTGATAAACAGCACCCAACATGGTGTACACAACATGCGCAGTATTAAAGTTGTGGAAAAACATTTACTCTTGCAAATCTCTTAAAGGCAGTCTCTTATTGTCTACTGAAGACATGACGGTACACATGTAGAACTGTTGGTTTCTTGGTGTACATGTATTTAATAAGTTTGTACACATTTGCTACACAACTGTGTATCGTGTACACTCACAGAATACATGTCTGTGAAGAAACTTGTCTTAAGCCATGGTATGATCATTCAGGCCTGATACTTTGTTTTGAAAGGACAGGGGCATCAAGGCGCTTTCTCCTTGGTAAAGGGCTCCCTCTATGAGGAAATTGTAAAATTCTATTGGAACATTTCAAGGGGCACCGAAGCAATTACTTGGGGCATTGGAGGTGATTGTTCACATACATGTACATGTAAACTATCAGGCATGTACATGTACATATAGGCCTACACACAATGTACACATGTACATTGCAGCATAACCAAAGTGCTAGTCTACACAAAATGTCAAGCCTGGAATTTCATTTATGAGAGTGCAAGCACATTCTTCATTTTGCAAAGGGCACTTCCCTTGGAAACACTTACATTATGAAGGGGCACCAAGGCCGAGGCTAGCATGGCTAGGGCAACGGAGACCCTTGCCTCCTGGCATGGTGCCTGGCCTCTGTGTAATTCCAAGCCTGAAATGTATCAGTTGCTACATGTACACTCAGACCTGTAAGACTCCATGGTGTAGAACGATTGTTTACTCCGTACATATTAATTAATCAGTTAACATAACGTCTGCTACATGTACGTGTACACAACTACAGTACATGTATGTGCATGTATTCATTTACATGCACAGTACACGCACAGAACACATTTTATGGACATTGCTGCACACAACAATGTGCTTCGAATGATAGGGCTCCTCACTATCTCAAAGAAATTCTCTCACCATATATGCCAACTCGCAATCTTCGCTATACAAACCAACTTCTTTTAACTGTCCCTTAAACAACCACTTCCAACGGCGTTCACGCTTTTTCTGTATCTGCACCCACTCTCTGGAACTCTCTTCCTTTACATAATCCGAGCTACAAAGTCTCTGGACATTTTCAAAACATTGCTAAAAAACTCACCTATTCAATATTTCTTATGATTGACTTTCTGTTTGTTATTTTTTTAACCACTTGTTTTTGCCAACACGTTTAAATGTAAATCTGTTTTATTCAATGTGCTCTTATTTCTTTCTAAGCTACGTAATTTGTAATCTTTTTTTTGTTACTCTCACTGTTTTTTGTTTGGTTTTTATGCGCCTCGGAATAAGTTTAGTCTTAGATAGATGGCGCTTTACAAGTTTTAATTATTATTATTATTATTAACGTGTCAGAAACTACTCACAATCAGTTTCTACACACCAATCACCATTACGTGTCAGTTACATGTACTACTCACAATCAGTTTCTACACACCAATCACCATTAAGTGCCCACAAAACACGTTCAGCGTCAGGGTTTTCCCCAGGATTTTTCAAAACTGTGGGGCATTCTGGACCCCATTTTTTTAATTTGGGGGGCTGAAGCACGCCAAATTGAAACATCTTCGGAATTTTTTTTTTTTTACTCTGTGTTTATCTTGGTTTTAAAAGCCCTACCGTGCAATCTGGAGCATTCTGTTTGGTTTTCTCTCGAGAAATAAACATAATTTTTTATTTGTTTTTTGTTTTGCTCATCGGCTGAAATGTGCGTGTGTATTGGCACACAATTCACGCCTATTAGCTTGATACGCTAGCTTGTGCACGGGTAGAACCCCGAGTGTGTTTAAATTTAAGTATCTTACTGTGCAAAATTGCTGTCTGAAATCACTCCCTGCATTTTAAACCACAATGTACTGCATCAATCAATTACAGTGAACGTGTTTACTTCGTGTTGATCCGTATGTTACTCGTAAACACACAGTACGTTCATCATGTACATGTGCAGTACGTTCATCATGTACATGTGCAGTATGTATGTAATTTGTACATCATACGTGTATGTAAATTGTACATAGATAGTTCCCAATAGACGCCATCTTTACGGGCAAATTGCATTTTGGCTTGCAGGCGCGTCAAGCGCTCAAATTATTAACGCAGCCGGGCTGTTTACTAACCAATCATGCAATGAGTTTTGTGAAATGTGCGCGTGCTGCACGCCGTTCTCGCGCAAAACGCATGACTGTGTGTTCCAAATTGCCTGTAAAGATGGCCGACTTACGTCATATTGCAACCTACCTATTGTCCACGATCAAAGAACATCTCTAGTACATTCTAAAATGGCAACAGTTTCAGCATGCGATTATGTATCTCACCATTACACATTACACATGGTACAAGGAGTAGATCTACATTGCCAGCAAATTTACGGATACAACCAAATCCCGGGTTCGCCCTTAACTTTTAGGACAGGATAGGCATTTATGTGTAAATGCATTGCGCATCGTGAAATGGGTCAATATATTGCTTAATAACACATATCGGTGAACGGGTAAACACAATTATGTAAGCAAACATCATAATTTCCAATAACTTACCACATGTACTATGGTCGCCGCAGTCAACCTCCATTTTACACTTTTTAAAAACACATCTTCAGTTTTCAATTTCAATGTTTTGAACTACTTCGTTCGCTGAAATATTATCCTGCACAAATTAATCGTGTCCTGAGGTAACAACCTGCAAGCAAAGGCTTTTATTAACAGCCTTTCGTCAAGGCCTTCATGGTTTAGACTGAGCTGTGTAGCCGTGAAGCGCCCGGAAAAGGAGGCCACACACGTCAACTTGATTTTGCATGTTTTTTTGTTGTTGAATTATTCATTAAATACAAATTATTCATAATAATATGCAAACAAGGAAAGTGCTGAAATGTTAACCAATCGCAAAGCATAATAATTAATGTATGCTGACCCCATCGCCTATGATTGGTTGGGATTTCTGCTACCTACCCCAGTAGAGTAGCAAAAATCAAGAAACAAAGAATAACGTTGAAAATCCCTGACCAGTTGGACAAGGCCTTGTGACTTCGCCACACGCGCAAGTGGTCTCCAGTTGCTTCGTAGCTACACAGCTGTCTAAGCCAAGAAGGCCTTGACGAAAAGCTATGATTAACGAGACTTTATTACTTGTTTTTGATTTTCATGAAAAAGAACGAAACAAACACCCATGTGAAGCCAAGTATATGTCATTTTGAGCCACTCACACGCAAATTTTACCAATTCCTAGAAGCCAAAAGTCAATCTCTTTTAAATTTTAGTTTCATCTCAAACTCAAGAGTGAGGAAAAACAGAAAGATCATAAATACAAACGGGATAGATGCTCTGACATAGTGGTTTTTCCCACTAATGATCGAGTTGGTGCTATTTTCAGATGTTTTGTTACAGTAATTAATTTGCTATTTCCTGACAGGTGCTGAATGTTTGTTTGTTTCATGTAGAATGGGAGACGTTTGGGGACGCAACGTGTAGGTGGCAGCAGACTCACCAGATAAATCTATTGCTTGTGGAAATGAGCGCACGTTTAGAAGTTCTACCTATCAGCAATGGAAAATCACCTGGTCCAATGTTGCTGCCACCTTCGTGCAGCTTCCCTAAGTCTTCCATTGAGTTATATCAAGGGACGTTTAGAATTTTTGAGGGTTTTTCTTTGCAGAAATGTTTTCAATCAAAATTGAACAAGCAAAATTTAACCATCAAAACTGTTTGTCTGTTAACTTATTTTTTTTTTTTTTACACATCCAACAGCAAAATAACCAGATAACAGGATGAATAGTAGGAAACGAGAAGAAATGTTCAGTTTTTTTTTTTACTGTTAGATGTGGGAAGTAAACCCCAATGAGGAAAACCTACGCAATAAGGTCAGGCCTGAAAACAATGCTCCAGTCCAAGGTGGGATTCGAACCGGGGTCCACAGAGGTGAATCAAAGTTGGGGGGGTCAATCAAAAATTTAACAACCAAACTTGAACGAATCCAAATGGGCTGGTTAGGATTTAATTATTGTAGAGCCAGCATTCTTAAACAAAAGATTACGCTCATTTTCATATTCACAAGTCAAGGCTGCCAAGGGACGAGGAAAGGTTGGGGGTTTTCTACCCCCGAGAATTTACGATAAAGATCTCAAATTTGCCAACACTCTTAAGCTCTCAAAGCAGATTTTAAAACAATTATTGGCTTTTATAAACATCACAGACCAAAGTGATTAGATAAGTCTGCTCTTTTTGAGAATTTTTCTGGAGGCACTGCTCTGTTTTTGTAATTTGTTAATTTTGTTTTGTATTTCTCTGCTTATAATATATATATATTTTTTTTTTAGGGGGGGTCTTTTTTTATATAGTTTTATTTAGTGTATTGTGTTTTTTTGCATTTTCATGGAATTTCAATTTTATATTTGTATACAATTATCTTTTTCTTCTTCCTTTTTTCAATATCATGCAACTATTTTTATCATGTGAATTTTATTAATGAAACGAAGTTTCCAAACCATCTTGGGAAAATTGATGACAATTCTACCATACAGTGATCACATAAATTTACATCCATGGTAACAACATCGTATTGAGTCTTTATTTGGTCCTCAGACTGCTTAATTATAAATCCATGTATGAGAACTGAGCCCTTGCTAACCCCTCATTACAGTATATGTATTCAGTTAGTAGACCCCATAAGTGGAGAGAAACGGCCTAACATGCCTAATGAGAGAATCAGGGACATGGAGCTGAACATAATGTATCCAATTATAGATGCCAATTTACCACCAGACCACTTTATGTAGAGTAACAATACACTGACTGAGTACAATACACTGTCACAGAAAAATACGTACGTTCGCCAGGTTTGAAATACCGCCTGGATGATTGGCCAGAGTCCAGTAATTTTAGCACTGGGCCAGTACCCCAGAGGGCTTGCAATACCCACTGGACCACTGGCCAGAGTCCAGTCATTTCAGCATTAGGCCAGTAACCCACAGGGCTTGAAATACCGCCTGTACCACTGGCCAGAGTCCAGTCATTTTAGCATTAGGCCAGTAACCCACAGGGTTTGAAATACCGCCTGGATCACTGGCCAGAGTCCAGTCATTTTAGCATAGGGCCAGTAACCCACAGGGCTTGCAATACCCACTGGATCACTGGCCAGAGTCCAGTCATTTTAGCATTGGGCCAGTAACCCACAGGGCTTGCAATACCCACTGGACCACTGGCCAGAGTCCAGTCATTTTAGCATTAGGCCAGTAACCCACAGGGTTTGCAATACCCACTGGACCACTGGCCAGAGTCCAGTCATTTTAGCATTGGGCCAGTAACCCACAGGGCTTTGAAATACCCACTGGACCACTGGCCAGAGTCCAGTCATTTTAGCACTGGGCCAGTAACCCACAGGGCTTGAAATACCCACTGGACCACTGGCCAGAGTCTAGTCATTTTAGCATTGGGCCAGTAACCCACAGGGTTTGAAATACCCACTGGACCACTGGCCAGAGTCCAGTCATTTTAGCATTAGGCCAGTAACCCACAGGGTTTGAAATACCCACTGGACCAGTGGCCAGAGTCCAGTCATTTTAGCATTAGGCCAGTAACCCACAGGGCTTTGAAATACCCACTGGACCACTGGCCAGAGTCCAGACATTTTACCTGAGCTCAAATTTGTCACTGGAACGCGGGCCCGAGGCCAGTGATTTAAGTGTTGGGCCAGTAACCAACAGGGCTTGAAATACCCATCAGACCACTTTAGCATCAGGCCAGTAGATTCACGACCGCACAAGTCCGGTGGTCTTGTGTTTTTCATTTGAATAATAATACCTGACTGTGTGATATCTTTAACATTTAACATGTTTAAAGAAATGATGTTCAAATGATGACTTTTTGAAGCTGGCTAACATCTTTTAATTCTGTTGAGTGTCAACACATAGGCCTACTTACCCACAAGACACTTGATCGGTCTTTTCTTAGTGCTTGTTCTAATAACAACAGTTTTCATGTCAAGTTTTGTAGTTCTCTCTCATTAAGATTCAGTGGTCTTGCAAATTAAATTCTGGTCCGGTAAAACTTTTGAGCTACAAGCCCTGTGGTCTTGTGGAAGTTTACCCCAAATTCAAGTCCAGCGTACAGTACGGCCATCACCGGAATGTTTACTTTGACATAAACACTGCCGACCATTCAGCAAAGCAGAAGGCGTGTTAACTTGCCGGTGGTTTCTGTGGGCAGTTGAGTGGCACAACAATGCAAGTCCAGTGCGAACACTCACTCCCGCTGTCAAATCTTCTTGGTTGCTTTACAAAATACACACTTGCTTGCGAATATTGCTTTCTGCTAACAGTAAACAAACAACCAAAATTTGCTTACCGATAAACAGCTTAATGAAATAGGGCCAAGATAAAACAACATTAATACAGTTTGTACTGAAGTTAAAAAAAAAGCTGGTACTACATCTTTAATGTTCCATATGTTTTACTTTGGGAAATTGATTGTTTAATATAGATGGCTTACAGCGCCATAAACAGAACACTCCACCTCTCCACGCACATGACACAGCTGTATCTTCAGGAAAAAAAGATGCTACATTCATACATCATGTCTTCTTACAAAACTCAAGAGGATCTTCCAGTCGATAAAATATGTAACGGCGGACAGCGGTGCTATTACTTAGCTCCATGTGACAAATGTCTCTATCAATAATTCACTGCAGTTGAATCGCCGTAAACTATTTACGAATTTGTTTAAGTTGACGTTTCTTTGAATGCTAAGACTGTCACATTTCATTAACATAAAGGAGTCGTTAATATAGGAAAAACATGAACATCTTCCCGTATCCTCTTGTCATCAATAAAGCATCATGTAAATGCCATACACTTTATCATGTTGTTGAGAAACCAGCAGGGAGAGCTGTCAGATATATATCTGTCATGTTTTGAGGTCAAATTGCCCGCGGCAACTTTTTGTTGTGCATACAAGTAATTTTTCCCTCATGGATAAAAGCCACACGGACAGTTTAAAAAAAAAAAAGACAAATCAATTTGAAAGGATGCGTGGTAACTTCAATAAACTAAGTCTACCTTCTGCTTATTTTGAATTGTGTTGGGAAAATGCCCATTTTTCCCTTACAATCAATCCCAATGTGTGAGGGTCATTTACCGTCACCAGAAGGAGTGATCATTACGGGCCGATATTTGCTATTCTCAGTTCAGATTCATTACATTCTCAGAGTATTTCTGGGGAATGATTCTCTCAGCACTAACTTTTACTTTGAATGGACTGTAGGATTAAATCGAAACAACCAAAGACCACATTCCTAGTAACAAACTACCATGACAACTGTGTAATACAGTAATCAGGAATGACTCCATTAGTAAAAGTCAAAGGTCTGTAGTGAGATGACCTCAATTTTTGAAGGTCAATGCCCTCCCCCTCTTCTCTTTCTCAGAAAGGCATCCATTGCCTCAGCTTCTCAGCTTGTGATTAAGCATTGTTCACTGAAAAGTGAAAGCACACAGTATGAACATTTGAACTGAACTAAAGTTAACTACAGTTAACTACAGGTACAGACAACTAAGGACAACTACAGTTAACTACAGTCAACTACAGTCAGCTACAGTCAACTACAAGCATTGCCAGTCAAGCTGGTTAGTGCCTCAGACAATGTACACCTTCAAAATCATCGTCTTTGTTCTCTCTGTTAACCATTTGTACTTGCATTCTCAGAGTAAATCGGCAGTCTTCAAACTGATCTCTTCATTTGACAATCTTTCCTTTACTAATAAATGCATGATAAAAAATCTTTGTGTGCAAACGAAAAGTTACTGGAGAAAGGGCGTAAGAAATTAATGTGCAAAATGTGTTTCAAGAAAAAAAACTGAGTGTGAAGGTTTGATCGGTTTTCAGCCAAACCATGTACATATGCTCAGGGCAGGATTTTGTCCAGCAAATTTTACACGGCAAAATATTTTGACTGGACATGTTTTGTGCACACCGAATACTTACATAATAATGAGTAGCAAAATGCTGATTTTTCTACCGTTAACTGATACCATTTTGTGTAGCATTTTGCTAGATGCTACACAAGGGGAAAACCTTTCACTGATTCTTCAGACTACATGTACATGTACGCATGGCTCGAAATTAACACTGGCCCTAAGGCCTGAGGCCAGTGATTTTAGCTTCAGGCCAGTAAACTCACGACTGGACATGCCTGGTGGCCTTGTTGTTTTTCAATTGCACATTTATATGGCACTGTGTGATATGCTTTGTGAAAAATGTTGACTATGAATCTGATTTATATCTTTCGTCGAAGTACACTTACACATAAGACAGATGACAGATGAGATGGATGTTCTCTTTAGTCTTAGTGCTTGTTCGACCCGTTTTGATTCAGGTCTTGTGAAATAAATTTTGGTCTCGTAAAAAAGTGAAGCTACAAGCCCTGCAGTCTTGTGGATTTCCGCCCCCCCCCCCCCCAACGAAACAAAAACAATAACAAATTTGAGCCCTGCTATGGTCTGTAGTTACTATGACACATCACATCAAAACCAAGTGACTTTGGCTACAGCTATTGCCAATGCATCAACAACAGTGAAGCAAACAGCATACAATGCCAGACTTTTTCACACTCTGGCCATACACATGTAATTCGGACAGGGCCATGCTCTTTCTTTTAAAAACGTGGCGGAAAAACCGATGATATCACTTTTAAGCAACCTGAATACCAGGGGGGAAACTCTAGAAACGATTTCCCTTTCTATTGTACAAGTATTTATTTGTTTGTTTCCACAGTTTGTTTGGACAAGCCAGGTGCAGGATATGACCAACTGATAATGGCCAGGAGCTCCTCCCATGGCGGTTACCGACACATACATGTACCGGTTACCGACACATACCACTGACCGAGAGTTTCCTTGTTCCCCCGACATCAATCAAGGGAAATTGTTCACGGAGTTATCCAAATAAAACACACCATCTGATCATCAAAATCAGACCTCTCCTTCCTGCACAGTGACAGTACAAACATCTCGTCAGCTGCTAGGATAAATTTTTAATTTTTCCAGCCAGATATACTGTATTATATAACACCCAAGCAGATCCTTGCCATTTGATTGGAAGATTGTCCGTCACGTGATAGCAAATAAACGTACCATTGCACGCTACATGTACATGTGTACGTCATTCACCGTGCATTTTTCGTTCCATTCACCGTGCATTTTTTGTTCCATCCGATTTGTTCTATTGCACGGTGCGTACCACATCATTGCCTGCGCGTCTTTGATAATGTAGCAGTATAGTTACTGCAAGGCACAAACTACATTACGCCGCCCGCGTGTCTCAAAATAGCAGTACAGAACGCACTTAGTCACTGTTGCATCAAAACAAGCCGAACCAAAAGAAATGGGTGTAATGTCACAATTAAATATTGTACGCTTTGTTTGTTTTGAAAGTTGTATCCTCCAGTCAAAATGACAAAGATCTACATGTACTTGGATGTTATACATGTATAAAGCAAATAACGAATGTTTTTCATTCGTGCAATAGTGCGAATATTTTCATTCGTTGAAAGATGGAATGTTCCATTCAACTCGGCTCCGCCTCGCTGAAAAGAACATTCCATCTTTCAACTCATGAAAATATTCGCACCATTGCACTCATAAACATTCATTATTTGTATACTATTCCATTATAAATTTCTGGTAATGGAACCAAGGGTGCCTCATACATGTACACGTAAGTGAACTTAATTACTGAAGCTCACAAGCCTGAGGAAACCTATAAGTACCAGTGCTACATATTTATGTGAACCAGCAACACTGGGGTTAACCAGGCCTCGATAAATAACCCAGGGCACCCACAGCACTTGTCGTGGTGCCCTGTGCAAAGTTCCACTACAAATTTACTTTTTCCTCATTGAGTGCCCCTTACAAGAGGAAAATTGCTGTGCCCCTTCAAGAGCAAAGTTCAAGGCCTGTTAACCACTACTCACCAACGATAGGTGTTCTGGGTTCTACGAACCCTAGTACACTGGACCTACAGTACAGCTTTACATGTACGTCCATTCTGAAGGACAAAGCAATAACTGGTTTTAAGTGTCTTGCTCAAGGACACAAGTGTCAGGACAGGGACTCGAACCCACACTCTCAGGTCTCGAATTTTACACTGGGCCGCTGGCCCGAGGCCAGTGATTTTAGCATCGGGCCATTAAACGTACAAATGTACAAGTCCGGCAGTCTTGTGTTTTTCAATAATAACACCTCCTCACTATATTTGTATTTTAAACTGATTTATGCATAAACTTTTAAATTCCGTTGAGTATTGAAGTATTGCCCATAAGAAAAATGAGATAAATCTTCTCTTAGTGCTTGTTCCAAAAACAGCTCAAATGTGAAACTGTGTAGATAGTGTTCTTCTCATTTTGATTCCGGTCTTGTAACAAATGTTCTGGTTCAGTCAAAGTTTTGAGCTACAAGCCCCCCCAGTCTTGTTGATTTTTCCCCCAAATTCGAGCCCTGACTCTACTGATCAGAAACACCAGAGCTTGAGTGCAGTGCTCTTAACCACTGGGCCACGACACGCCACATTACATGTACACACATGGTTCTGGCTCCTAAAAGACCTGGAATTTTATTCTTGAGCATTGAGAGAGCCATTGAGGCCATTGTCACTTTGCAAAGGGCACTTCCATAGACAGGGGCACCAAGGCAGGGCAACAGAGGTGGCCTCTGCCACCTCCATTTAATTCCAGGCCTGTAGGGCCAATGATTTTCCGCGATCGCGGAAAAAGGACGGAATTCACGGAATCTACCCCTTGAAGCGGAAAACGGAATTTGAATTGGAAGTAAAAAAATATAAATATTATCGACAAAAACGTTGTTTTTTCCTTGTTATTAAAGCCAAACCTATTGAAAATTAATTAAGAAATCGAACAGGCAAGCGTACACATGTACATTTGTATACATTGTGTGTAGTACTGAGTATAGCCCTTATGCAATGACGTCATCCCGTCGACCATCTTTGAGGTCAAACAATAACGAAACTAATGATAGCAATGAACAGGTTTGTACATGCAACGCACATGAAGAGCCAATGAGCATACTACTTTTGACCTCTACACGAGGGCGCCCTACTCAAATGACGCCCGTGCATTTAAGATCTATTCAGGCCATTAGAGTCGAAACCTGATGCAATTTTTTAATGTACATGTACTCCTTGCGTGTCAATTGGGGATTCTATCAAATTCTTTAAGAAATCTTAAATTATTTTGGTGCAATTGTGACCAAAATGAAGGCAGGCAGTATCAAGGTAGTAGTAAATGCAAGAAGGAATTTGTAGCTCAGTATAGAATCTTTTTCACATTGGACGTTGTGGATTAAAGTGAATCAGTTTGAGGTTAGTGGGTGACAGGTTATCATGAGGGTGTTATATCATCAGGCCAGTAGTAGGGTAAGCACATCAGACCACGATCAGACAAGCGGCCCACTGCAATCATAACATTTGTTTAACAACAGCTTACCCCAAGCATGCACTGCACACATTGTGCAACTTGCAATGATCGCTCTACAATATATTATGTTCCAACGACCGACGCCCCATAGGTTCCGATAACCCTTGATGAACCCTCGATGTTCCGACACCTCTATGTTCCGACCACCCTATTAATGTTCTGACAACCCTGTTCCGACAACCCTATGGTGTTCCGGTAACTCCTTGTGATCTACATGCTAAGGTTAGGATTAGGGAACAGCTAAGGTTAGGATTAGGGAACAGCCCTGCTGGGATTAGGAATTGGATTATTAAAAAGATATAATTAGCAGGCTGCAGTGTATGGAACTTAGGAGTGTCAGAACATAATATGTTGGAACATAGGGGTGTCGGAATAAATGTGTTGGAACTTAGGAGTGTCCGAACAAACGTGTTGGAACATACAAGTACATTGTTTGTCTGCAGGTGTGTTACCGTACCTGCTGTAAACAGGCAAACAATTTTTTGTAAAGATTTACTTCATACAAAGTAGTCCAAGATAATTGATAAGTGTGTGGCATGATCATACAGTATCATAAACATGTATGCAAATAAACCTAAACACCCCGTGCATTCCCTGACAAACCAAGAGGTCAACAGGTCAACCCAAATCAAGGTCAACATAGTGCAGTAACACTGTATGGTTATGAATACTCAATAGAAAGACAGGTGTCGGCTCGTATACTCCGATTCCGAAAAAACACCATCGATTCAACAACCCTAAACTCCAAATCCTACAAACCCATGACTCTGTAGCTCCACTCAAGGTTTGAAGGATTTAGACTTGAACATACATGGCGGGACAACCTCTCTTTCTTGGCAACAGACCAGGCAAACGGATCTTATCAAAGTTGACAGCTTTTAGCTTCTGAATTACAAAATTTATGTCCATGTGTACTGAAGGATTTTGAAGTATATTTGTTGGGGGGGGAGGGGGGCGGGGGTCAGGACGCCCAAAGCAAAAATGCCTCAGGGTCAAGGATTCAGACAACTTGTACTAAATTTCTTAGCCTTACAAAACTTACGGTTAAAAAAGTGAATTCCGTCAAAAACTAGACAGCATGTGAGCTCAAGCGCATCAAACATGAATTGTTCAAAGATCCTCAAATGTTGCACTGAATGACATCGATTGCTTTTTCTTCTCCCAGTTAATCTCCTTACCGGAGGGTATTTCAAAACTTTGTTCCCCTCATAAAAAGTTCTAAAAAGACACTCGGACCAACGGAGGCTTGCAGTATACAAGTCATGAAATGCATCGATTTGCAGTCTAAAGGAGGGAACTGGACCGTGAAGATTTCAACCTTTCCAGTTTCAAAGTAGACGGAACTCTTAAAATACAGTGCGTGCTATAAGGTGAACCGACCAAGGAAGGCTTTATATGACTCACTGCATTGTATAAGTACCACTGAACATGTAACATAGAGGCGTACACGTGTACATGTACACCTGTACTTTATCCAATTTAGCCAGTTTGTTTGATGGTTGTACTAACATGGTTACACGCTATTGGAAGTGTAAATAGACTTAAAATTTGAATAAGAATTAACAGCATTATGAATTAGGGATATAAACATGATAAAAAAAGGCAGTCAGGGTTGGTAAATAATGTACAATGTACATATACGGCCTACATGTAGTTCTTATATAATGCCAGGTGCAGAGACATAAATTTCATTTTGTAAAAAAACTGTTTGAATATCCTTCCCAACCCAGCATGCCCAGGATACGAATCGATATGTAAATACCATGTACGTGTACGACGATACGCTATCAGTACGATGTACATAGTATGTTACCTGACTCACCTAAAATACATGTGCAGTGTACAATGTACATGATATTTATGTACAGCATTTGTATAATTTACATGTACATGTTAATACAGAAGTACATTAAATTGATTTCAATCAACACTACACAAAAAGTTAACAAGCGTAACTTACACGTAAAAAGTAACTTTTGAAAAACTAATCAAATCTGCTAACACACATTCAAGCAGGCATACAAACAGTTTACAATTTCAGGAACACAATCTAAGCCTTATCAAACTCTCAGATTCAGATACAAAATTCAACAGAACATTTGCGACTTTATTCTCTCAAACACTTCTCTTCTGGTTGAGTGTTTAGAACGACTTGTGGTGCACTTGGGTTCGAGTCAAAGTGAGCGAGACCACTACTTCGCTGAAAGCAAAAGTTTTTCTTGTGTGAGGGTTGTGTATGTTTCATGGTAACAATGTAGTGTGCATACATGTACTGTATGTATACATGTACATGTTCAAGGAAGGTGTGTAGTGGTAGCACGTAATAGACTAACTTATTTGTTTTTTTAAACTGCATGAGCTTTCGTAGCAACTACTTCATCCGATGTTCATCATGTTCAAGCTACATGTAAGACAAGGGATTTGCCTGGCTGTTTCTGGCAAGGTACATGTATGCATGGTTGGTAAATTTGTCCATGGTGCATACGGCTCAAATTTGGGGATAAAATTCCCCAAGATTTGTAGCTCAAAATGTTACCGGACCAGAACGAGAAAGAACCTTTTGTAGAAAGTTTAACATGTAAACTGTTTTCACTTGAACAATCACCGAGAGAAGATTTATCAAGTTTTTCAATTAAGATTTTACCAGACTCCGAACTCACGGAACGATTTCGTCCAGACAATAATTTATTGCATGACAAAATATTTAGACTGAACGAGTTTTGTGCAGACTGAATAATAATTATTGAGTAGCAAAATGATGATTTTTGAGTTGCAACAGATACATTTTGTGTAGCATTTTGCTAGATGTTTCACGAGGGAAACCGGTCACTGCAATGTCAACATTTGAACATCATTTCTTAAAAATAAAGATACTAAAGATTAAGGTACAAAAAATATTCCTATTATTATTATTCAACTGAACAACAGCCGGACTTGTTCAATCCTCGTTTTACTGGCCCGATGCTAAAATCATTGGCCTCGGACATAAAAATTCAAACCCTGCAGCCGATTTCACGAAACGCTAGGATTAATCCTATCTCGAGTTAGGACGAGTAACTAGTCCTAACTTAGGATTAATCTTAAGGTTTACATGTTACAGTGCAAGGCTGGGACTCGTCCTAAGTCCTAAGACTAATCCTAAGTTAGGAAGAATTTGGTGAAATCGACGGCTGGTGCAGTACCCATCAAGACAAGGCATTTATTTTTGGCACATCCTACTGACAGCGCACTACTGCCAATAACAGGATGAAAAGGAAACAAAAGGAAATGATCAGTTCTAGATGCAGGAGGAAAACCCTCCCAAAAAGGAAAACCCACGCAATCAGGGAGGGACTGAAAACCCAATCCACAATCACGGCTCCAGGTATGAGGTGGGATTCGAATCGGGGTCCACAGAGGTGAAAGGCAGGGAAAGAAACCACCGAGCCAACCTGATCCGCTGATCATTCAAAGGGAATAAGAAGAACTAGATTCCAGAAGCAAGGTTTGAATCCTTTCTCTGTTTTGGGGTTGTTGGTTTTTTTTTTACATTTCATCTGACGCTCAAATGATTTGTGTACGGCACTAAAGGTTTCCATCCATCCCTGCACATGAGGTCATCCCAGTGTGTGTATGTACCTCCAACACTGAATAGTCCAAATGCAATAGTCATTAACATACCTACTGCAAGATCTCTGGGACTGTATATGTGTAAACTGGGTCAGTTATGCAGGACCAGTGAAGCAATGTCACTTGCAGGTCAATTGTGTGACACCATTTCAGCTTTGGGGGTTAAGCACTATTTATTTATTTATTTATTTAGTCATTTACAGAGGATGGCAAGAAGTACATGTACATAAATTCCCTGTAGTGGATCCCAAATAATGTCTTCAAATGGAAATGGGAAATAACATCCTCACACATATATGTACTGATATTTTTAAACACAGCAATTGTTTATATTTTGGTAGGGCACGAAGTTGCAGTGTTTTTGACCTTGTGTAGACCAAATTTATGCATTTAATTTTGAAAGGAGTAATTTTTTTTGGGTACTATTTTACATGATCCAAAACAGGTAAAACAAATGGTTTTCTCTTTTTTTCTCTTTTTTTTCATTTCTTTGGCCATTGATACAAGAAAACAATATACTTTGTTTTTAGCCACGCTGGGGATTGTATTTTATCACTAAAAAAAATTCATGTCTCCCTTTGTTGTTTTAGTAATTTTTTATTTGTATTGGTCCAAGCTAAATAGGTTAATTTTATAGGTTATTTTTGTAACAACTACTGGTATTGTATTTTTGATCTTTTGAAAAACTCTTTACTGTTTTAACTTACATGTACCATAAGGCTATTTTTTCTGTTTGTATACATATAGGGTTACGCTGTGTCTTTTTTAAAATAATTTGATTCTCGTTTTACTCTTTAAGAAATGTTGTAAAGTGCCTTGGGGCTGGTTCAGCGTCAGGCGCTCAAAAACTTGAAGTATTATTATACAGACAATCAAAATACGATAAAACTGTAGTTGTGATGCAAGGAAATTTCAGGAAATTCTTATGGCTATAATCAAATGATAAATTCAACGGACATGGGAGGGAAGTAGGAATCATATGAATACGAAGAACCACTGGAGGTCAAAGAAAACACAACAAAAATGCATTATTAATCAATAAACACGTTATACAATCTTTTAAGTAGGCAAACAATTTCCATGAATGGTTGGACACTTGAATGAAAATCGTACACTGAATGCACTTTGTACTTTTTATCTCCAGAAAAAAAACTTATGGTGAACAAAATGATCAGATGAAAGACTGAACCCTGACTCACTTTTCAACTGCAGCAAACACTTTCAGTAGCAGAGTAGAAGCGATTAGTGTAAATTGGTTTGTTGTTCTTTTAAACAAGGCTTCCTGATAAAACACACACCTGTCAGCCAGGTACTGAAACTTGAACACTTTCAGAAGATGATTTATTGGAATGGGTTGGTTTAGATGTGGGCAGTGAAAAACGATGGAAGTACACCAAGCTTATCTCCATCACTAAAAAGCAATAGTAAAAAAAATAATAATAATTCAGACCCAATGAAATTCGAGGCATTGGTACACTGTCAAAAAAAAAGTCTAATTAAAATTTGACAATGTACCAATACCTCGGTTCGAATTTCACTGGATCTGAAATAATTTTAACATGACCTACAATAATTTTTTTGGTTTTTTTTCACTGTCTGAACTTTTAGGAGGTTTGGAAAGTAAAAGGTTCAAGTATACATCAGCTGATAAATCTTCAAAAGTGTGTGGATGGAAAAACACTCCACTGTAGGACAAGATCGGTTGTACGGTCACTGGCTAAGGGCTAAAATGGCTAAGGGCTAAAATGACTGGACTCTGGCAGTGTGGTCAAGTGGGTTTTTCAAGCACTGAATATGTGTACAGCCCAGCCATCAACCTTACCCAGTGGTCCAGCTGACCAATTGCCAGTTATAACACCTGAGGACCAGTCAAAATTCACTCCAAGTGGTCCGGCTGGCTAGTTCAATATTGAAAAGCATCCCTTTTTCTTGAATATACGGACTAGTGAAAGAGCTGATGGACTACGACAATGACAAGCTAACTGGACCTACTCGCCAGTCACTTAAAAAAGTTAAGGACAGACCCTGCAGCCGACAATTTACATATATTCGTTTTATTTATGAACAATAACACTATCTCCTGAAAGTGAAAAAAAATAAAAAAAACTTTTCAGCTAGTACGTGGAGTTCCTTTCTTAGAATAACAATGTAGTTTCTTGTATTTCTTTCTGCAGATCCTATTTCAATTCGCCAGCTTACTGTAAGAGGTGAAACGACGATGACACAATGGAAAGCGTTCTTTTTTGTATGCGTAAAACACAGGATGAGCCAATGAATATCCTTCCTTTCACCTCTAGCTGAGGGCGCCATACACAAATTACGTCATGTGCATTAAGTCTACAAAACATTTCATACACATGTGATATTGTAATTTTGAAATCATTACTACTGGGCCTATATGGTTTTCACAGATTAAACAAGTTAATTTTTTAGACTGACCAGCAGCCCCCCCCCCAAAAAAAAAAACGGCCATGCAAGTCTCAGTGGTACATGCAATGATGTATTTCAAATTGAGGTGTGCAAATTTGTTTCCTTCACAATATCTAGGTTCCTAAAACTGTTTGATTACAAATGAGATCTGCACAACTTTAACTGAATCCATTCCCCAGTTTCCACTGTCATACGCATGATCATCCCTTCCATTTACAGACAAAAACCAACCTGTCAAAATTAAAACCATATTGCAAAAAAATATTTCAAAGTGTCGCAAAAAAAATCAGTCCGTGTCCCTGTGCGAATACAAAGTTTTTCTGACGTACTGTTACTCTTTATTTTTTGCAGCAAAGTGCTAGTGACTTGTCTGTGACAGAAGGCGCCATGTGGTCAGCCAGAATTTACAGGCATGAAGCCACATGGGCAGACCTTGGACGCCAAGAAAATTACCAACCCTAGAGACATAAATTATGCAGGTAGGTAGCCAGCCAAGTTCAACTATCGGGATTACATGAACTTGGCCCTCTGTGACAAATGCTTGATGTATTTACATGTAACTGGAGGAAGCAGCCAGTGTGTGTGTGTGTGTGTAAAAATACAAACAGGGAGAAGGGAAAAAAAATGATTCAGTACAGCAGTAAAGTACATCTACACCTTAGAATTTACAGCTGTGTTTTATGAGACAGTCAAAAGAAAATAAATACAATTACTGGACCTGTGATATGTTGATGACTACATTATACAGTTAAAAATGCATTCATGCGAACATATAAACATGAAAGGTAACTGAGCTTTTATCAGGCCATGGGACAGGCTAAAAATAACACAAGAAATGACCTTCAATGCCTCCCAGTAAACCACACTGTTTCATCTGATTGCTATTTGCTATGCTGATACAAGCATAAAATGCTTTAGTACAACACCATCCAGTAACACAGCAGTATAATTTGTTTTCCTGGCTGTTTATTGGCAACATATACATGTACATCTACAGCTACAAGTTTACTACAACTTTGGCCCACCAACCTCAGTGGGTCACTTTTAAGATTGTAACTTTATCTTCCCGACAGGAATTGTATCTACCCTGGACAGGCAGGTGTTAAGTTAGGGTCCAGCCCTGAAAACTGAAAAACATGCACATATTTCTCTTCTTGGTATGAAGGTTGAACTGGAGTTCCTGCAAGCTGACAGTTTAGCTGCTACAAAATTGCCTATACATGTACAGTACAGTAGTTGCAAATCTCTTTTTTTTTTCAAAATAAGTTTTAAAATCACCCATGTTAACAATAAAATTTAATGGACAAACCATTCATTTTCAAAACGTCTTTCAATAATTAGTATATCCATCAACTTTAAAGAAAGTATTCAGTTTTAAAATATGAGCAATTATTAAATTTCACTCTTTTGCCCAATGCAGTTTCTGGCACATTTGTATTTGTAAACAGATTTTTAAAAACAGACAACAAACACTGAAGTCAGATCACTTCCTAATCAGATGGGTAGACAAGCAGAAGATGGTGCTTTAAACAGAAAAATCTGTATGCTTAGCAAAAATTTACAGGGAACCAGTAACAAATAATGTACATTACATTGTAACTTTGCTTATAACCTTTTGTTTTCCTGCTCAGCAACTTGTGTTGTGCTTCATGAAGTTGGGCCGTGGTCTACACTGAAATTACTAGCAACATTGCAGATGACTAGCAACTCGATGTACCTTCACTATAAACATTAACAAAGTGCGTGTTTCTTACAATGTGCATGCTTGAATTTAACAGCGTAATAATGTTCATTCCTGCATACCTTCACAATTCTAAGTTACTGTAACCAACTAAGTAATGCTTGTGAAGTTAAAGAATTTTGTTTTCTCATTTATTCATTTTTTAGGGGGGGGCACTTCTACGTTAAAACATTTCAAAGCTTCTGGGACATGTATTCAAATACATTGTGCATCTTTGTAACAACATACAGCATGTACATGTAGGTGTTTTGTTGTTTGGGTTTTTTGCTTCCAGTTAAATTGTACCAGCATGAACAAAATATACTGTTTACATCCTCTTACATAAATATTTTTCTGAAGTAATAAAAAGTCAACTGGCCATATGTTTGCTTTAGTGGCCATATAATCAGGTCAACAGCAACAAAAACAACAGACAAGAAAGAATTACAGCCTGGAATGCAAGGTAAACGGTCATTTATGTATAGGTCAGTGTAGAGTCAGAGCAGATGACCTTCACGCATGTCATGTCCTAGAGGTTAATGCTTGTCAAGATCTGCTTACCATCGCAGTATTGTGACAGTAGACCAATTTGGCGCTAATAAAGATGCTTACTGGCAGAGTCAAACGCAAATGTCACTGTGATGGTACCACGATTGGACATCTTGTTTAACTCTCAAAATTCAATGTGCTTACATGTAGTTCGAATTATGATGTACATGAGGTTCAAACCCAGGCCTCAGTTGCGCTGGGCCCCATTTCATAGAGCTGCTTTAACAGAAAATATTGCTTACAAATTTTCTGCTTTGCAAAACTAAGCAGGATACCAGGGATTACCAGCCACAGATGGGTACATATGTGAAATAACATTTTGGCACAGGAAAATCTTGCTTAGCAGAAACAGGTTACCAACGAACATTCCATAAAGTGTGCATTGTTGCCACTGGTACCCCGCTCATTTCTTGCTAAGTAAAGAAATTTGCTAAGCAGAATTTTCTGCTTTTTTAAAACAGCTTTATGAAATTGGCCCCTGCTTCTTGCCCTTACTTTTAGTATACTCATTGTGCCTGAAAATTAATTATGTGCAGTCACACACAACTACCGCAGTTATTGGTTGATGCTGTGACTGCCACCAAACGTCTGAAGTTCCCTGCCCGGGAAACATATAGGAAAGATGCCAAATACGCCTGCCACTTTTTCGCTCATAGTCATCATGACCAAAAATATAATCGTATTTGGGTAATTATAAAGTAAAACTGTTGGTCATATTGAAACAAAAAGTGGCAATCGGATGGTGATTTTTTGTTTCCCAAACTTTTTGTGTTCACTGACCTGACCCTTTACAAGCAACACCCATTTGCTAAGTTATTTTCTTTGATGCAAGTAAATTTTACCACACCCAAAAAAAGTCACAGAGGTGATATAGTGTTACACGAGTACGGTCCCCTTTTCAGGTTCCCTATTGCTTAAATCATACCAGGAATAAGACATCGCATCAGAACCACCGATAATCCAACATGACATATCAACTCACTGGGAATGATCAGAATTGCAGATGTTCCCAACAACCACAAACTAAATTTTGATTTTTGACAGCTAATTCATCCTCACTTTCCTACGATGAGTAATATGCAGAAAACGCTTGGGAAAAATTTCCGTATCCTGCCACCACATTTTCACTCATTTTTACCCAAAGGAATATCTCATTTGAGTAAATTAGATACTATTTTATTTCATAACGAATGAAAAAGTGGTGGCTGGATACGGAAATTTTTCCAACGCTTGTTGACTTTTAAATCATACATGTACATGATGTGTATACTGTATATCGATTGATCAGTAAAACTTGCTTTTATTTGAAATACCCTTTCGAAGGATTTAGTTTTAATAAAGAACTAATTTGGCTTAATTTGACTGTCAGGGCTAACCCTAGCACTAGCCCGACGTACATCGTCTAGTCGAATCTGTTAAGGGCTAGGAAACACAGCTACTCAACTTTCCATGTGGGCTACTAAAAAAATGTACAACCTACTTGTTTACAAATTGGTCATATTCGTGTGCAGGATGATATCTTGCGTGCACTGGACAATCATAAGGAAGCGATCCTTGTGCTGTTAGATTTTTCAGCTGCATTTGACACTATTGACCATGAGCATCTCCTTCAACGTTTATCTTCTCGCTATGGAATTACAGGAACTGCCCTTAACTGGTTCTCTTCTTATCTTAACAACAGAACCCACCATGTTCTCATCAATAATGCTAGATCCGATCGTCATCATCTCTTGTGTGGTGTTCCTCAAGGTTCTGTAGCTGGGCCTCTTGAATTTATATTGTTCAGTGCACCCTTACAAGACCTCATTGCTGCCCATGGTATTTCTAGCGTTGCTTATGCTGACGATTACCAGCTTTATGTTACATTTGACCCTGCTGATCGCGCTTCTGCCATTGGTAAAGTTGAATCATGCATTCAAGATGTCAAATCTTGGGCTTTGTCCAACAAACTCGCTCTGAATGACTCCAAAACTGAGATCTTATTTTTAAGATCTCATTTCACAAAAAAGGTTTCTCCGCCAAACTTACATATTGCCCAGTCTGTTATTAAACCATCTGAATTTGCCCGCAACCTCGGTGTAATTATGGATTCTTCATTGTGCATGAGTAGACATGTTGATAATGTTTGCAAAGCAGCTCTCATGGCTATCAGAAAAATAGCACAGATTCGCCGCTACCTGGATGAAGCTACTACTCTTCGTCTTGTTCACGCTTTCGTCACAACTAGACTTGATTCCGGCAATTCTCTTCTGTATGGACTCCCTGATAAAGATCTTGCTAAAATTCAACGTGTACAAAACATTGCTGCTCGCCTCGTTTCTTGCTTGCCTCGTTCTCACCATATTACACCAGTACTAATGAAATTGCATTGGCTCCCAGTTAAGTTTCGTACAATTTATAAAATTCTTTTGTTAACTTTCAAAGCTCAAACATGTCAATCTCCTGCTTATTTATCTGAACTTGTTCACCATTATTCCCCTACTCGGACTTTACGTTCATCTCAACAGTCATTGCTTTCATCTACAAGAGCTTCTTCTATTTTTTATGGCCACAGATCATTTTCTTACGCCGCACCATTTCTTTGGAATAGTCTTCCTGTGCATATTCGCCAGGCTAGTTCTTTACACTGTTTTAAGTCTCTGTTAAAAACACATTTGTTTGAAGCTGCTTATTTGTAATCTGCTTATTTGTAATTGTTTCTTTCACTCTTTGTATATTTTATTGTTCTCTTTATGCGCTTAGAGGCTTATGCATTAGGCGCTTTACAAATGTCTTTATTATTATTATTATTATTTATTTCTTCCTTTTCAGATGTGAATATTTCATTTTATAAATGTGTTAATATAACTTCGAGTGAGTGCGTGTAATTTCATTTGAACAATTAACCGGTTGTTATCGCTACCATTAACATCAAAAAGGTAACGTTTTGACAAAATATGTTTGTCTTGAAATTTGGGCTATCTAATAGTAATAAAACTCCTTGGGTTAACATGGTCAAGTAAAATGCAGTAGCTTGGTAATGGTAGACTACTTTTTTAAAAGGAAAGCTTAAGAGCAACAAGGCCTGACTGGACTTTTAAAAAGTCTGCAATTGACATTTCAAATTCAATCCTATTATTAGACTGTTAGATTAAACAACACAATCAATATGACATTCAGACAAATTTATAAATAACCAGTTCAGCCAGACTCACAAAACATGCAATGTCAATGTACTGTGAATGAGTCCCAGTTGTGTGTACACTATGGTTGGTGGTACTGCTGTGGTATTTTAGGGGTCAAATTAAGGTTCAATTAAGGACACATTTTCGTCGGTCAAAAGTCATCATTTGGCATGTCACATCGTCCACAATACCTCAAACACTACATTGTTCATTTCAGCCGCTAACAACAGATCATTCTGGAGTGGGTGTGAAACCAACCCAAAGTCGAAATTGCCGAGATATTCTACGGCACAAGTTTGTAAAATAGAGCGCTATATGCGTGTGGAATCAGCAATGCTAATTGCGTTACCTCACATGACCTCACCGTCATGCAATCGACGATGCAATGCTCTCACGCCTGCACACAAGACATAGGCATAAACGCTTGGCCTACCGTGAACGTAGATTTCCATCAAACTGAACCACAATTCATCAACAACAAAACACTTCTACTCACCGATATTGGACATGTTGTCCATTTTAGATGCTTTTCCTGGGCCTCTTCCGTATTCTACTATGTAATTCCAATCGGTTCTGCGTCAACCTGCCGGAAAATAGAGCAAATACACTGACAAATTCTCGACAGCAATTTCACATTCTCTTCCCAGGTCGCGTCAACCGCGCCAGTCTAAAGCGTCTGGCCACAGACTCGATAAGCTTATTTGTTATGTTGGTCTAAAAATAGGTCAAGTCTGGTTCCGTAATAAAGGCATTGCAAAAAAACACAGCAGCACGAGTGTGTGCCGTGTGTTCAAACTGCGAGGCGATTATAAAATCATTTTCTTTTAATCTTTTCTAAAGATGACACGTCTTTTTTGCAATTTGATATGCATAATGACTAATATTGAATTTTGAAAGGAAATTTTATGGTTGAGATTTAAAAGTGTCCTCGGGTTAAATTTTTCCCCCATGCATGGGGGGAAAATGCATGGCAATGGTTTTGTTTCCTCACGTATCTTTAAATCCTCCATGAATTTTTTAATGACTCTGGTGTGTTGATAAAAAAAAAGAAATAGTGTTATTTTTTCGGCTGACGAACAATGATGTGGTCCTTCGTGTATTATTACTGACAAGAGAGGTGTGGTGCAAAATAAAACAATAATAATAATTAGTCCTATCATTATTGTTGTAAACAACTAAAACATTTGTCTAAACAATGCAAACAATAGAAAACTTTTGTCTTCACATTTTACCCACATGAACCCACCAACGTAGTCCAATACTTTTAGGACTACATTTTTGTTTAAAATTATGCCAAGAACATGCAGATTGAACCTATTATAATTTCAGGCGCACGGTATGCCGCTGATATATCAACGAGATCAAGACACCTACAATTAACTGGGTTATAGCCTCCCCAACAGCCCTGAAATACCAAGAAAGAAAATAAACTGAAGATTAATAAAGGTCCAATAATTACTTTATATGATATTGCATCTTTGTTATTGTGTACCGGAACTGGTGTTGTGGGGTCCTTGTACTTGTATGGAAATCTCGTGCATTATGAGTAATGACTGCATCATGGATTGGAATCTAATAACAATAGTTGCTTTTATTTGGGGTCAGTCCACCCAGTCCATTGTCCAATCCCTCCCCGTAGTATAGGCCTACACACGGCACCGACTGCATTATTCAGACCCTATACGCCCCGTTATATTCTTAAATGATATGCGGTGACTTAGTTCTGCAATACTTCTTATTGTAGATTTCTCGGTTTAGTACAACTTAAAACAAAGTTTTGCTGTTGATCCTTCGACCACAAAACAATTGTTTTGTGCCTTTATGGTTAGCTTTACTATTATTTGTTTATATTAATATTTATTTATTTTTTTATTAATTATTTATTCTGTTCACTTGACCCTACTATTTATTGTTTGTGTGTTTTCAAAACCATGGTAGCCAAAGTAAAGAATAAAAAGAATATCAAACGAACGTATTATTTTATACACTTTTTGTTTCGATATTTCCATTTCGGTTGAGCATTTTCACACCTTGCAAAAAAGGGAAAATGTTTTTCACTTATCACTTAGCAAATGCAATACACCGTGAGGTTAAGCCTACTGCTGATACAAACAGGTTTACATTTCAAAAATTTGAATGAAAAGATTGGCGGGGAAAATTAGAATGTCATCATTGACTTTTCAGGAAAACGAAAACAAAGTTTATTTTTAATCAACTCTCTGGTTTGGTAGGTTTGGTACTGATACGAACATTTCCATCACAAATGCAGTCATTTTGTTTGAATCTTTTGGGATATTTTATGTGTAGGTTACTATTATATTTGAACACTGCAACACTCCCGGTCAGACAGAATTGATCCAATGCCGGGTCCAATGGAGCCTGACCTATTTCTGGGTCTTCGTGAACCAGTGTAAAAAAAAATGACACAAAATTTGTCAAACTGACGCAGAGGGATTTTTTTTTTCAAACCAGTTTCTTGGTCAGCCTGTGACCAAGAAAGGTTTCAGACCCTTGCCCGGGACCCAGCATCCGGGAGTTTTTAGAGTGTGTCAAGCTTATCATGACGTAGCCCTTTAAAAATGGCCGCTAGATAGCAGCACATACAAACAAACACAGACTGCAGCACATGCAATTCCAAGCAAAGCTAAACAAACCTCGAGTTTATTAATCATGGAATGCATTGTGTATTCCATGAGTTAGATTTGGGAATTTGATATCTTTTTGAAAACTGAAATGAGCCGTTCATTGATGGGTTTTTATTAAAGTTCTCTTAAAGACAACAAGGTGATAGATAAGGATGATGCACTCTTCACAGTATCGGTTTACCTTTAAGTTTATTAGAGCGTGGTTTTGAGAACTAGGGCACAGCGTTCTCCCTCTGGTCCAGTGAGCGTTAGGAAACTCTACCCGGCAGGTCGAGGTTTTTTTTTTCATTTTGTTTACGTCCATACTGCAAGTCAGCCGTAATAATATTTTATTAGCTAGATATTTTTGTTAAAAATTGTAATTTCTTGTTAATTCAAAGCCGGGGAAGGGTTTCAAAAACAATCTTAGCGAGCTTTTAGTGACCTTTTAATTTGTTTATTCGTTTGAATTGAGGGTTACAAATAATGTAGTATCTTCCCCCACAGGAGTTTAAAGTAGGCCGTCGTTTATGAGTTTTTAGTACACCAGGAAATCAGACAGGGGTACACTTCCGACTAGGGTGTACAACTCATTGCGCTTTGGCGTTTTCACACAAGAGAAAACAGACTTGTGTTTTCTTTTTTATCATCAATATACTATTTTCGACCAAATTTTCTACTAAGTTCGACCATGGAGCAATAAACTAGTTCTTGAGATATTGCATGGTGAAGTATCAACCGTTTCTCCAAAGAACAAATCTACACAGCAAATAATAATTATACACATGGTGTTACCGCAAACCGAGTAATAATACACACAATAAATGCGTCTACAGTTTGACTTTATTTATAACCTTTAAAGAGCATCGGCAACAGAAGGCAAAGGCGAGCAATTATTAGAAAATTAATTGGGATGTCCCTAAGGTGGGGTGTCCTTGAATACCGTCTTTTATCGAGGAACAATTGTATAAATCCCCAGAAAAACCCAATCAAACAGCCCCCCATCCTGACCCCGAGGCAGGGCCATCTGGCACTAAATCTTGGATGTTCCGTCACAAGAGGGCGCACGTCCCTGTCATTTTGGAAGGATTTGCCCATGGTTTTGCCCAAGCAATAATGAGGATTCAGAAACCATTCAATACAAAGAACACCCCAAAATAGATTGGGGGGGGGGGGGGGGTTGAAATGATATTGTATTTGTTTGTGTAGAGTTATCAAAAAGGATTGAAAAAGAAAAAGAAAAAAGTTTATAATCTTAGCAATGTTAGAAATAAGTTTTTTAGTTCAGTTCTGTGAATTGTTCTCAAAATAAAATCTGGTGCAGTTTGAAATTCATAAAATAGAGCAATTCCTAAAGGTTCCTTGGTTATGGTTGGGATTGGCCTAATTGAGGAAAGATATGAATGCGATCGAAAGCCCTCATGACATTTAAATAATATATAATATGATTTGTTTCATTCAAAGTGTTCTCCAAAACGACATCAGTTATTTTAGATGGGATTAATTTTCAGGAGCGAAAGCTACTTTCGAAGTTTCACTTGCTACACACGGCTCAGGCATCCCGTACTGCATGTGATCTGCTGGAAGACGACTTCTTGTATTCGCAATCAGGCTCATAGCGTTTTGGACTGAAACGCCCAATTGAGTTGAACTGTACTAACGCATCATCAGAACACAAGCGTTCACAGGTTACTGGGACAAAAAGAAGTCACATTTTGCTGGTTTTAAGTCAATTTACATTGTTCACTGCCAATATGTTTGCAGATACAATACTTATCGTTTTCATATCTGTTTGTACGGCTCTTCTATCTGAAGGTTTGTAGAATTTACTTCATGAATGTGACGAGTTTTGGAAGATGCACATTTGTTCATACTGCAACTTGCAAGTTACAGTGTGTTTTTTTTTTAGAAATTGTTGTATTTAGCACATCAATTTGTGATATTGTAAATCTTTAATTTGATGGCTTCCTTTACTTTTGTTTTAGGAATAACCTATGCACTAGTTTACAGAACAGAGACGTACAAGAAACTGAAGGCTGAGGTGGAAAAACAGAGCAAGAAATGTGAGTTACCTTTGACTCATTTGTAATTGTATTTTTGTAGATAATAGATTGTCAAAAGAAACGTAACAAAATACCTAGAATTGTATTAATGTTCTTTATCAATGCAGGATTCAGCTGGAAATATCTCTTAAGTAAGAAAAGTTTAAATCCGTTTTTTTTTGTCGGGCCCGGGCCCACAGTAAAATCATCATGATGCTGTACAGGATTGTGCACGGTCTTGTTGCTATCCCAGCTGCCCTACCATTACCTGCACCCTCCTGCATTAGACCAGACTAAAGGTCACCATCCACAGTTCACACACAACAGCACTGCAGAATACTTTCATACTCGGTATAGCTTCTTCCCTGCAAACTGCTGAATGCCCTACCAACCACCGTGGTATCAGCTCAGTCAACTGGAGATCTTCCGGAGCCGCCTGAAACTACTCTCTCTCCACAGTCCAATAATCTACAACATGGACATCTTTTTTACTTGCACCGTGATTTTATTAGTTTGTAGCACATTTCGTTTGATATTTGTTCCCGTGACCAAGCACACTATTGCACCCAACTACGACTATACATGTACTCCACTGGAGGGATGTACTGAATGGAAGATAGATAGATAGATTGTCTTACAACTATAATTTTAAGAAAAAAAACAAAAAAAACAAAAACTGAAGACATCCCCCCCCCCCCGACAAACAAACAAACAATAGCAAATAGTCGGAGCTTGCAATGGAAGCTTTGTTTAAGACTTTCTGCAGGTCTGGAATTTCATCTTTGAGAGGGCAAGGCCATTTTCATTTTACAAAGGACATTGGGAAATATTAAATTTTATGGCACCAAGGCCAAGACCAGGGGTAACACAGGCCATGGCCTCAGGGGCCTCTGTGTAATTCCCGGCTTGATACTTAAAAAATGTTGTTTACAATGCACGATATGCTTTTACTTCTCTGAAGAAATTCTTCCTGTCATAACAGTGGAAAAAACAAAAGAACAGTTTGGCGAGATCAGTGACAAAGGACAAAAGAAAAAACTAGGTAAGTGAAAAGTTATCAATGAATTCAGAATAGAGTTTGTTGAAAATTATCAAATGTATAGCCTAAAAGATCAATATTATTATTATTATACATTTCTGGTAATGAAACCAAGGATGCCTCATAATTGAACTTAATCACTGTCACTCGCAAGCCTGAGGAAACCTGTAAACAAGGGTGCTTGCTATGTGAAACCAGAAACACCGGGGTTAACCCCTACTCTTCCAGTATAAGTGTTCTGGGTACTTTTTCGTGAACTACCAAACCTATGACTGAATGTCCCATCCAGAGGGCAAAGTGATTGTGGTAAAATATCTTGCTCAAAGACACAAGTGCCATGACTGGAACTCGAACCCACACTTTGCTGATCAGAAACACCAGAGCTTGAGTCCAGTGCTCTTAACCGCTCAGCCACGACGCACCGAGGTCGACACTAAAATGAGTCTCTTAGAAATCAACTAACGCATATTAATGAAATTTTCAACTTTAATTTGTTAATTTGTGTCTGCAGAGCGTCAGGAGGAGAAACTGAAAAATGACAGCCGAGATTTATCAATGGTGAAGATGAAATCCATGGTTGTTATTGCTTTTACATTCACATCATTGATGGGAATGTTTAACTCCATGTAAGTCATTCCTTTTGAAAAACATAGAAGATGCAGGCCTTGATGCCCTTTGAAAATGTTCCAATACAAATTTACATTTCCCTCAAGGAAGTGGAATGCACAGAGGCAATATAGGCAGTTACCTCCATGCCCCCTGGTCATTGTCTTGATGCCCTTTGAAATGTTCCAATACAAATTTACATTTTCCTTATTGAGGGACCCTTTACCAGAGAAAAGCTGCTTTACAAGAAAGTAGCACTATCAACCGATTTCACAAATATTTACGCAACTGCGTAAGTCCACTAATTCAAGATTTCAAGTGTCAGTAGTGCACAACTTTTGCAATAATTATTGCAAAAGTGGATTTCTGCAGTTGCTTTAAGTTTCGTGAAATCGGCGGCTGGCCTGATTTGGTTAAATCACCCCCCCGACCAAAAAAAAAAATGTCGCTTGCACCTAATTAACTTACAGAGCCTTTTCCATATGTTTCTTGATGGATTTGTTATTCCACTCATAATACTTGGCAGAGTTTCTGCTTAACTGTGAAATTGGTTCCAATAAGCACTAATACTGTTGACAGAGCATTAAAACAGGGAGAAAGTTCTGAGCAACCGTTAAGCCATATCTGCCTAACTATGGGATTTCCAATAGATTTCCAAAAATGTTAACGCCTAACTACCGGAAAACCCGTAGACAAACTAGAAGTTAGTGACTTTCATTGTACTCTCATTACTAGTGATAAGAGTACGGGAATATGGCAAAATATGTATCACATTAAAGAGAATGGGGTGCTGTCTCCAGTGGTATACAGTTTGGTGGGATCTGTTTATTCACAAGGCAGTAAATAATGAATGCTTAATGTAATGCAACAATACGTTGGCTTAGGCAGGAACAGTGTTTATGTTACTGTGACCAGTCAGGCGGATATGGGTTTAAGTAAATTTCTTCTTCGTCACTTGGAAGGAAGTTTTCTTGATCAAAACTCAGTTGAGAACACCCATAATGCCATCTGCTGAATCTGTGTTTTTGGTAGCTATTCATATTTTGCCACATGATGATTGAAACTAAAATTGCGGTTTGATTGTTTCCTGATAGATTTGACGGGAGGAATGTCGCCAAGCTACCGTTTGAACCTATCTCTTGGCTGCATGGTATTTCACATCGGAACCTTCTGGGCAACGACTTCACTGATTGTTCATTCATCTTTCTATACATTCTATGTACTATGTCTATTAGACAGGTGAGGACCGAATATAAACATCGTCAAGTCCACTCCCTTGCCGCCCTCAACCCTCCTGCCCCTCTCGACCCCCAGCCCCACCCCAATTTAAATCAAAAGGTTAAAATCAAAGTGTTTATATTCGTGGAACATCCATCTCATCTCACAGTGACTTTGCTGTTTCAAAATGAAATAAGTTCATGCTTAAGACAGGTGCAAACAAAATTACCAAAATAAGGTTACCAGTCGAAATACCATGTCACATGTACCATTACAATATTGATAATAATAACAACAGTGTTCGATTGATGCCTGGACACCTAATAATATTGGAGTCACTGTGGGTAATCCTGCTCATTTTTGCTTAGCAGAAAATTGTTAAGCATAGTTATCAACATAAGCAGCTCTAACAAGGTGGTCAAAAGAGTGAGCCTCAATGTGACAATTGAGATTCAAATTGAACGGTTACAAAAGTTGAAGAAGTTTTTACCTCAGAGACTTTTTGTGGTATTCGTTGGTTGAATTATGCTTTGAGATGTTACGAAACAGTTCTCAGGTGAATTGACCGCTCTGCCCTGCTACTTTGTTTCTGTAAGGGCGCCGCAACAAAGATAATTCAAATTTCTGCTGGACCCTTTGAGGGGCACAAAGGCAATGACTGGGGGCAAGAAGGCAACTGCCTCCTTGCATCCTCCATAAAATATATATCTCCATCCCTGGATCCAAGAGTGCAAGCAATCTCCCATTTGATCTTTTATGTTCCGTCTGGTGATTTTTGTGAAAGAGGGCTGGATTTTCTGGATTAATTGAGTGTGGATATTCTCCGCAAGCAGCTAAACAATCCGGGGGATTCTTGGACAGCAGATGCAAGCCTCCAAGTAGAGAGAGCCTCGGCAATCAATAACTTCTTCCAACTTTCTCTGTTTTTCTTTTCTTGTTTATCCCTTTATTCCTTTACACTTAAAGGGGGCTGTGTCGTCATGATCTAAGCAGGCTTGTGGCTGTACATGGAGTTACGAACTCTGACTTTTCACCCAGTTACTGCACGCGTGCACCTTCCCACCGTATCCTATCTTTGGAGTACGCGCGCGTGCGTGCAGTAACTGGGTGAGAGTTCATAAGTCCATGTACAGCCACAGGCCTGCTATGATTTCGACAACACAGCCCCTCCAATAAATTCTCTTGCACCCGGTTTAGGATCCAATTTCAAAAAGTTGTCCTCTGAATGTAATGGTTGGAGTTTGCAAAGTACATGCCCAACGCTTGAAAGATGTGTCATCTGTAGATTGAGCAAACATTCGAATAATTAACCATTTTTGGTTTAACAGTTTTACATCCTCCTACGATCAAGTCGAGCATGTCCGATAAACCGATTGTTTTTTTTGCACTTGTAATTTTCATACTTGGGTGTATGTTGTCAGATGACTTTGTTTCAAGTTTCTGATGTACTATTTTGAATGAATTTTATAATTAACTCCAAGCGTGTTATATCTTGTAGTGATTTAAATAAATCAGTGGTGAAATGGTGAAGACTATGACCCACAGAAAAAAAAGGACAAGACTGTTGGACTAATTTATTTCAAATTAATTTATATTTATTTTACATTAAACATATAAAATTCAAAGTTCAGACAATGTAGTTTTATACAGTTTGCACACAGCCCCCTTGTATTCACTGCATATATCAACCAATAGTAACAAGTGTGAAGGCACCAAGCTTAACTGTCGGCAATGATACGCCTTCTTTTGAATGACCACAGTGAGGGCGCTGTTTGAGCTTGGGACGTCATATTCAAGGGTGGTTGAAAATGCATAATAATAATAAAAGTAACTAAATTAAGTACTGGGTTATTTTTGGGGGCATCTGATTCAATAATTCCAAGTGTGTCGCTAATATGTCCTCTCTCTGTTGAAGTTTTTCGATTTTGGGGATAGTTTTAGATGGTGAACAAAAGAGGAAACAAAAAGCCATGTCACACGGGGAAAATTTTTCAGGCAACTTGGAGGCAACCAACAGTAATCATTAAGTATTGTGTTGAATTGTGTTGAATGCTTCATATTCTTCAACTTATCTCACAAAAACATGAAAGGAGTTGAGGTGTGATGGAATTACAAATGGTTAAAAAACAAACCAAAACATTATTTCAGCACTAACTACCAAACTGTTTACAGAATCAAGGATTAAAGGGCATCTGTACTTCTGGTAACGCAGAAAACCACAAACGGTAACGGATTTACACCACACTTACACAGTTTGAAGATATTGCTAGTAGGAAGCTTCCCTTGAAATATTACTGGTTGAGGTGCTGTCGTTCTTTGAGAAATGAGCAAAACAATTTTACGAATATACTTTTCGTCTCAGGAAGACGAAAAGTCTTATTTTTTTAAATTTCACTGAATGCTGCCCTCACTCACCCGATAACAGTTGTCAATTCTCAGTTGGAATTATCCGCAAACGGTTCTTGTCATTATTTCCTTGTACCCAGTATTTGCTTTGTGATATCTATTTTTGTATTTATCGTATCACCAAACCCCCCCCCCCCAAAAAAAAAAAAAAAAAAAACTTCCCAAAGTTTAGAACCAAAGAAAAGATTAAGCACAGTTTATTGTTAATGTTTCTATTTTTATTTTGGGAGGCTATAAATATAAACTTGCATTAATAATCTGAAAAATAAATATCTATACAACAAGCCTTGTTTTACCAGTCACACCTTGCACCTTGAACCAACACCAAATATACACCATTCTAAACAATTTTAACTATTTTATAATTTGTACAAATCAGGAATTTGTTACTTGACTTTTGAAACTTGCATACATTTGGAAAATCGTCTTCAAGTAACAAGATACTACTCTATAACATTTAGCCCAAGAATTAAAAACAAGCAGAGATACAACAAAAAGTTAGAGGAAAGTTGCAGTTAAAAAAAAAAAAAAGGAATAATTTGTTCATGCTTCTTCAAGACATATAATATATCCCCAGGGGTCGGTTTCACAAAACCCATCCTAACTTAGGACTAGTCCTAGGCAATGCTAGGAGATAGGACTAGTCCTAAGTTAAGAAAAGTTACTGGTCCTAACTTCAGATAAGACTAGTCTTATCTCTTTGTGAAATCGACCCCTGCAGCCGATTTCACGAAACGCTAGGATTAATCCTATCTCGTGTTAGGACGAGTAACTAGTCCTAACTTAGGATTAATCTTAAGGTTTACATGTTACAGTGCAAGGCTGGGACTCGTCCTAAGTCCTAAGATTAATCCTAAGTTAGGAAGAGTTTGGTGAAATCGACGGCTGGTCAGGCAAATTAAAAACCAAAATTGATTACCTCATGTTTTATCTGAGTTGCTGTAAAAATTTTCATGACTATGAATCAGTGTCAGCTTAACATTTAAAGGAAGAAACAAAAACTTTTTAAATGAGACAAGACTCAAGTGAATAATTCACTGGATGTCATAAACAAAACTGGAGTAAAAATCTGCATAACTTTTGATCATTTTAATGCAATGCTGTATTGGTTTTTTTCTTCATAAGAATACATTGATATAAAAACATGACAACTTGGAAAGTAAAGAAGGCGAAGGTGAATTTGATGAAAAAGCGTAAGAAAAAGCGTAAGAAAAGTGACAGAAAGGACCTCAGATCATTGGACCCCGTCTCCTTTGAGGAAAACTGCATCCGTTTCTCATAGACCTCATCCGTTTGTGCTCTTCACAATGATGGGAACTGTAAAGAAGCGCAAACATAGGATAGCTGACATAAGGATTAATCATTCTTCATTCAAGACAATCTAAGATGCTCCCTCAGTAGAAACATAAATATAACATCAAAACGGGGATAAAAAAAGGCAATATTCATGCGTTTTAAAGCCCATTCAGAACTGCCAACTCCTCCAAAAACTTCCCTGAAAATAAACAAATCTTTCCATGGTCTCATTAATTTTTTGAAAAAACTCCCTGATTGTAGAAACTTTTACCCTATAATATGTTTAATGTAATTCTAAACATCTCCCTGATTGTTGTACAAAAACTCGCTGATTGCAAGATGTTGCAAATGTTGGCAATGCCTTACACTATTACTACAAATGTTGGCTTGTTTGGTCGAAGTTGCAAGAAAATAATGAAAAGAAAAACCACCCTTGTTGCGTAGAATTGTGTGCTTTCAGATGCCTGCGGAAGCCTTTCTCAGACTTAAATTTTTAGGTTAAAAAATTACCTCTTTCTCTAAAACTACGTTACTTCAAAGAGGGACAATTCTAACAATGTTTTATAATATCAACAGCTCTCCAGTGCTCTTTACCAAGTACTTTTTTTATGGCCATTAACTTGTGGAGTAATTACCAAATCAAAATTTTAAATCACTACAAGATGCAAGGATTATGTAACAATTATTTTAATAATTTTTTTTCTACAGAATATTTTAAGATTTTTGACTTACTGAATATGATAAGTAGAATCACAACAACCACTACCAGCAAAAGAAGCCTCATCTGTACGAAAAAAAATTCACCTGTAAAAATTCTCCTTATTTAAAAACAAAACACCCCCCAAAAAACAAAACAAAACAACACAATGAATCACAATTCTTTAAACACTTCGACTGCTGCAATTGGCTGAAACTATCGACAAATCAAAAGTAACTCTATTGTGTCCTCCAATGCTCATCAACACATTTTATACTCGAAAAGTATCTCAATTCTTGACCTACAGACAGAGGGCAGCACAACGTTGTACTACCAGCCCGAGAAATCTCCGGCATAACATCCACTACGGGGCAAGGTCTATCCCCAAAATTCACGGGGTTAGCAGTCAAAGTGTTAGTAGTCACAATTCTTCATGCATAATGCTATACATTAAACCTAAAAATGGCACTGCTAAAACTTAAAGATGGTCTCAACAAGATACTCTGGGCAAGTCTGATTTAGTGGCTATGACCTGATCATCACATAAATGTGACATAAATGTGACAAGACCCTTGGCAACAGCTGCATAGTAGTAATAATAATACTAATATGCAGTTCTTATATAGCGTTTTACCACACCCGATGGGCGTCTCAAAGCGCTCAGTATTTTTCCTGCAAAGTATGCGGAGCAACGCGTTTATGTATGAGACCTTTTCCCGTTACATAGCATTGTGCTGTGGCGCAATATGCAGCCAATCAAACACCGGGGTGAACCCCTTCTTTTTACAAAAAATGTAAGTGCACTGGGTTCTTTTACGTGCATTACACAACACACGGGACCTACGGCTTTACATCCCATCCGAAGGACGCAGCAACAATGGTCAAGTGTCTTGCTTAAGGACTCAAGTGTCAAGACCGGAAACACCAGAGCTTAAGTCCGATGCTCATATCCAGTCGGTCATGACACACCACTGCGTCTGTATCTGCAGCCCCCAATTGGGACACAGCGATACTCTGCCAACTAAATGACCGAAGTGAAGCAAAACATTGGTTCTTGGAATAGCATTCTTGAAACTTCTAAGGCCGTGTTGGAACAGGGATGTGATAGGCTGTTGAAATAAAACTTTAAATGTGGGGTTTTAAAAGCCCTACTCTGCAATCTGGGGCATTTTATATGGTTTTATCTTAATTTTTTTTTATGAATTTGATCTTATTAAAAAAAAAACCTTTTATTTATTTTATTTATTTATTTATTTATTTTATTTATTTATTTATTTATTTATTTTTTTTTTTTTGGGGGGGGGGGGGGGTAAAAAAAATGGTTTCCCTGGAAAACCAGAGAAATCACATTCCTGGTTATAGGAACGATGGCTTCAGTACAGGCTATTGCCACAATGCTGACAATGCCCATTTGTGAACTTCGACGCTGCTGCCAACGGCCAAACTGAAATTGCTCGATTCAGATACTGTTTTTCTCTTATGTGTAAAAGCAGTCAAAATAAGTACCAGGGTATCTGCACACTTTAAAAAGTCAAATTTAAGACTTTTTAAGACCGTTTTAAAGCTACACTTTACAAAATTCAAGACTTTTTGTTACTTTGTTACTTTTTGACATGTTAGTAGCTTTATTTGGTTCTCCATTACATGATTCATCCGATTTTGTTTAAGACCTCACATAACTGAATTTAATACTTTTTACTGCTCAATAAGGCCTTAAATTTAGATAGTTCAATTTAAGACTTTTAATACTTTTTGAGGATCTGCAGAAACCCTGAGTATGAGTCAGGCCATATGAGTGGCGGCTACCACCACGGCTATGGCTGTTGCTAAGGGTGTTGCTAAGGGAGTTCTATACTTCACTGCATGATGACGCTGCCATCTAGCCGGAGCTGTAGCCGTAGCCACCAAATCACCTAATATTTGAACATTGTTGGCTTTTTCTTCAGTATTTCAATAATTTTGCTCTCACCTTACATTCTCTCCACCAGAAATGGGACCTTAGACCCTTAGCGCTGACTCTAAATACTGATGCACTGTAAACAAGCTCCTCTGTAAGAAAAAATCAGAGATCTCAAATTAAGTACATCTTGCTCGCTTTGGGCTAACTTTAGGCCCAGCATTAACAATGGTTTTATGTTAATGGCTTGAGGACTGGTAGCTAGTCTATATTGTACCAACTGCAGACCCAACCTCAGGGTTGGTTTTTATAACGAAAGTTTGAAGACTGGCTGCAAGTCTAGAGCACTAATAGACACAATCGGCGACCAGGGTCACGTGACTCATAGTGGGTATACAATGTGAACAAACCAAGTAAGCAACGCGCAGTGTGCGTGAAAAAGCATGGTTGCTTCTGTGTGCTTCTGCCATAGGTGTGGAAAAAGTCATGCTTGAACATGCACTTTGGAATGCGTTTTCGCGCTCGTAACCAATAACTGTTTCAGTTTATTTGCCATTGGTTAATCACTGGCCATTGACCGAAACAGTTATTGGTTACGACTGCGAAAACGCACCCATGGGCGTGGCTGCTTGGTTTGTTTACAATGTATACCCACTATGAGTCACGTGACTCTGGTCGCCGATTGTGTCTATTGATCTCACATTGATTGGAGGACTGGCTGCAAGTCTAATTGAGATGTTTTTCTTACAGTGTTTCTTTCACTACCTCCAAGTGAATTAAGTCACATTTAAATGTGAAAGTTGTTGTCCTTCATGGAGATTGCCTGGACCTGGGTCACTCTCAGGATGCCCTTGTAAGATCCCGCTCTGGGCCCAATTTCATAGAGCTGCTTAAGCACAAAAATTTGCTAAGCACAATAAAATTGTGCTTTACCAGAATAAGGTTACCAGCTAAACTACCATGTCACGTGTACAATTTGTGGCTGGTATCCTGCTCATTTCTGCTTAGCAGGAAAATGTTAAGCATTATTTTCTGCTTAAGCAGCTCTATGAAATTGGGCCCTGGTCTCATACACCCCTTGCACCATTATTTTCATCTATGTGTGCTAATGGTAAAACTTGCATATTCATCTTATTCTCTTCCCATTGTAAATAACCGCTTTATTGTTCAAACTGCAAAGCGCCCTCTACATTTCCGATTGCAGTTCGCGCGCTTACCAGGGCGTCATTCTGATATTGGTGCAGGGACTCAATGTAACGTGATTTCCTGTCTTCACCAATTCACAGATTTAAGAATAAAACAGCATGACAGAGGACTTACGCTTCCCCGTACGCTAATATCTCTTGACTCCAAACAAACAAGGGTCACACATGCGACAAGCACAACTCTCAATCAGCCGATAATAGTTCTCCATTGATCTCAGTGACGGCGATGTTTGGGCTTGTAACATATCGTCGCGTCAGTGCAAAAACACTATATCTCGATCTTGCAAAAACGTTGTATCTCCGGCGAAAAATGCTGTGCGCAAAAACGTCATGTCTCGGGGCATACTTGTTTTGCGTGTACATCTGGTCTATTTCAAGTGAGCTACAACATTTTGACAATTTCAAACTCGCATATACTGTACGTGCTAATTTATAGGACATACAAGGTTTTTTGCACTGACACCACGATATGCAAGTGGGTCTGTTGGATGATTGAAGACACTGATGCAAGTCTATTATGTACATGTACTGACCTGATTTTTCCTGTAAGTCATCGATTTTTTCTCCTCTGTCTAGGACCTTACTGATGTTATCGTGCATTACCTCAATCACCTCATCCACCTGCTTTTGTACACTGCAAAAATGCAAGAAACAAAAGAAAAAAAAAGACTTATGCTCAAATTCCCATCAGATTTGTACAAAATATGTTTGTATTGAGACCTTGCTGGTGGAGAAATCAAAGCAATGTCTACCTATGGTTTTTGGAACCCTTTGGATGTTTTAATCCTCTATAAATGTAGATATTATACAATAAAACTGATCGGCGGGATATCGCTGAAAAACTGGAGGGGTAAAGTCCACACAGGAAGAATAATCCGTAATCCGTGTTTCATGCATGAAATGTTTCTCAGATTACAATTTTTCTGAATCCCTTTATCGAAAACCACATTCCTTAGAAGGGAAATGTTTCTCAAAATCTTATACATTATCAACAGCTGCGGTGCTTCTTACCCAGTAAGTTTTTATGGTCTTTAACTTTTGGAGAAATTACCAACGGTATACCCTCTTTTTGACAAAAGAAAGCTGGACTACTTACTGTTGTATTTTAGGATCTGGTCGGGCAACCCTTCTAGATGAGGATGATGAATTCAACTTTCCAGCGAAGAAATCTTCCTCTTCGTCGCTGTCGTTGTCATGGTAATCTCCTAAGAGATTCTCCTGCAAATTACATCCATCGACAATTAAAAACATAAGCAAGGAAAATTCTAAAGTAACTTTTAAAAAGTTACACCCCATTTGTCAGGCCTTAAGCTTTTTAAGATTTTTCTAAATAGGCCACCTGGCCTACTTGGCCTCAGGAAGTTTTTAACGGCCAAGATTTTTAACATGTTTTGTCAAAAATGAACCGTCCTGATGCAACCAGTTTATTGGTAAATTGAAGTTCCATCCATAAACTCAAAAAATAACTTGACACTTAAGACAAATGTTTTTAACAAGCACTAAGTAGGTTGCATAGTTTTTTAGTAGCCCAAAGGGCAAGTTGAGAAGTGTTGTTTACTACTGGTCCGTTTTTACGAGACATGAGGTTCGAAATGACAGCGGAACGAACCCCGTAGTTCTAGGAGTACCTGATGGCTACCCGACAGTTACCAATCCTGGGGATCAGGGTGGCTCAGTGGTTTCTGCGACAGATTCTGTCTCTGCCTTTCCCCTCTGTGGACCCTGGTTGGACTCCCACCTCAGACCGGAGGCTTGCAATCATGGGGATTGGCTCCCCATTGAGAGCCTTAAATATACAGTAGTTTCTAGAAAAGTTGGGTTTTCAGTCCCTACGTGGGCCCAATTTCTTGGCTCTGCTCACCGTAAGCAAAGAATGGGCGCTCACTGATGAAACAGGGAATTCTGCACTTACGTCAAGAATATTTCACGGGTTAGTAGAGAATTTTTGCTTAAGTGCGGGTGCTTACTACACGTTTTACTAGGCATTCTTCACTTACACAGCTAGTGCAGAAATTTGGCGTTTGCACAGTAACCGGGGAATGGTGGTCGAAAGTGCAGAATTCGGCGTTTAGCAGAGCCATGAAAGTGGGCCCTGCTGATTGCGTGGACTTTCCCCGTTTGGGGTTTTGCTGTCACATTTAATACTGAACATGTTTCATACTGCTGTTTCATATTCACCATCCTGTTGTTATTGTTGGATGTGTACACTACATGTATGATAACAAAAGGGATACCACCTTCTCTAGAAAATACCTTCTCATGTTCTTGACCTCCTCGAGAATACCCGTTCCTGTTGAATTTGGGTGGCATAGTGGACAGCAAACCTTGCCCAGTGGGAGACGAAAGGATCAAACACGACTTTCTCTTCAATTATCAGTGGGCTAGTTCAGTGACAATAATAGCATTACAAATAAAATTAATTAGTTAAAATTAAATTTTTCAACATTAAAATAAAACAATTTACAATTTTAAAACATTCTTTGTCCCTTGAAATTATTACAATTCTGAATGGAACAAATTTATATGAAATTAATTTATTTGCTACATTCACTACACCCAACTTTTTAAAACTGTTTTCTACTTCAGTTTTTATTTAATTACGGGTAGGCCTATACTAATTAATACTTGATTAATTGATGATTATGATCCGATGATGATGGACATTCTAATAATAATATTTAATAATAATATGGATGACACAGTAAGTTTTGCTCGATCAGTCTATCATGTCTATTATTTGTCTTGAATGAAACAATCAAATTTGTGGTGACTCACCCGTCGTATAAAGTAGTATTCCATTGGCAATAAGAATATCGTACGTATATAAAGTTCTATGGTTCCTACTATTAAATGTTATTTTTGTGAAAATCACACAACATTGCCAGAGTTTTGTGAATTGCTTTCTGGCTTTTGTCATAACCGGTAAGTTTCAACAGCGCCACCTGTCGGTCACACTCTACACCCAAATCATATGCCAACGACTGTTTCATTTTTAGTGGTTTCAAAGTGCTTGAAGGGAAACTGCATATGTTTGTATATAAATAATTATTTTAAGGCTAAAATAAATATGCGAGACAAAACTGCTGTAAATTTGTCTGTGGCCTCAATGAGCCGTTATTTATGCAACAAATATGTTAAGGGTGTTGTTCTACCAGCCCCCCCCCCCCACACTGATCTCTATACTCAGTGCCCCCCCCCCCCCCCTGCGCCCGCGCGCATCCTGCACACTTACTCTTACTGCAGTACAAAATTAGTCATTCTTGTACAATCGTGAGCAACACATCCAGCCACCATACTGTGTAATTTTTAAGTTAGCACTAACTTTGTTCCCAAAACACTACTTTTGATCCTTGTCCCAAATTTGACTGTTCGTCAACGACCGTCAATGTATTTTGTGTGGGATGTATTTCTTCTCCTTTTAAAATGATTTTTAAGTTATAAAACTTTCAACGTTATTTATTGGATCTTTTTAAACCAATCTTTTAACAGATCTTCTTTAATCAAGTATCAGAGCCCCAATGTAATTGATGAGCAAATTTGCCCATAATAAGCAGCCTTCAAAACAAATGTTCCTCAAGCATAATCATTTAATTTCTCAATATGGATTCATCAAGAGTTGGTACTGGCGATGCTTTGCGAGGTGTTTTGGAAGATGTTTCAGACATAAGTGCTTTTTCTTCAGATGAAAACGAGATGTCAGTGAAGATGAGGCGATGTCTATGAGCAGCTATGGCATTGAAAGCTCAGATGAGGATAATGATGAGCCGTAACCCCCCCCCCCCCCCGCCGCCAACAAACCCGGGCCCAATTTTATAAAGCTTATAAGTAGAAAATTCTGCTTTAAGTTAGCAATCTACTTTACCCTAGCAAGAAATGAGCAGGGGACCAGTGGCAGCAATGTCAATTTTATGGAATGTTGGCTGGTAACCTGTTACTGCTAAGCAAGATTTTTTGCGCTTAGCAAGTTTTTGTTTTTGTGCTTCCAGACTTTATGAAATTGGGCCCGGGCCATCAACTTCGGCCCAGCCAGCCCAGCCAGGGGTACACTGGAGGAACAGCGATTGGTCGATAAGTTTGCGCCAATCAGAGAGATTTTTGAGATGTTTACTGATTCCTGTCGCCGGTACTACAGCCCGGGTGAATGTCTCACTGTTGACGAGCAACTTGTCGCATTTCCTGGGAGATGCCCACAATACACGCCCAGTAAACCCGCCAAGTACGGACTAAAATGTTGGGTATGCGTGGACAGTATAAATAATTAGCACCCAGTATGTTTTGTAACATGCAGCCATACATTGGGAAGGAGAACAACAGACGAGAAACTGAACTTGGTGCCCGTGTCGTCAAAGACATGGTGCGGCCCTACTTTGGAAGTGGACGAAACGTCACTTGTGACAATTTCTTCACTAGTATTAGTGAGGGTCTGGCCGAGTACCTTCTCAGACCCAGCGCCTGACAATCGTGGGAACCGTAACGGGAAACAAACGTTAAGTCCCAAATTTAATGCGTAAAGAGAACACAAAACGCAAGGCGGCGAGTTCGTCACGGTTCATATTTACGGACAACAAGACACTTTTTTCGTACGTGCCCAATTAATTCAAAACGAACAGAAATGTGACCCTACTGTCCACCGTGACAATGTTGTTCAAGAAGCTTAAGGGAAGCCAGAGATCATACATTATTATAACTCCACAAATTCTGGCGTGGATACGGTCGACCAATGTGCAGTGTGTACAACTGCTCCAGAAAGACCAAGTGTTGGCCGTTGGTGATGTTCTTCAACTAATTGATGAACCTTTCAGCCATCAACGCCTATGTCCTCTCAGCTGAGCCCTGGATGGCACCAAGCGGAGAGCAGTCGTGGCCAACGCTTTCCTCAATGAACTGATCAGATCCTTGATTGACCCTCAAATCTGGGTGCTGTGGCGAATCCAGTGGGCACGAAAAGGAACACAACCATGGCAATGACATACTTGGAATATGACGTTGCCCATCCTCGCCGCTTGCCTGGAGAAAACGCCCCGCTCCATTCAAGGTACCTGCCACTTCTGCCCCGGGCACAACGACGCAGAATATCGAGGATCTGTGGTGAGTGCCATAGATTTTCATGCACTCTCCACAGCTCCACCAGGAAGACAACCGAGATCAGCTGTATCGACTGCGTCATGGCCAACTGAACTGAACTTTTTTTAATATTTAAAAGCCACTTATTTTTTCACTGTATTATTTTTGTTCAACTTTTTACTTCTTCCATTATTTGGTCTTTTTTACATTTTACTTTGTTTTTTATTTGAAGGCCAGTTTTTCATTGTATTTTTTTTCCAACGTTTTATTTCTTGCTTATTTTTAAATTTTTGTTTTGTTTTTTGTAAATACATCCTTAATTTCGTCCTAGGTCAAGATTTGATCCCGGGTGGATTTTTGCAGAAAGACATTTGCATTGATGGTGCCCGTCATAGTTTGTTCTTGATGTCAGAACAGCTTCAGTCGCTAGAACAAGGCCAAGACATGGTACCTTGATGGAATATTTAAGCTGGTGAAACAGCCGTTTGTTCAACTGTTTTCTGTTTAAAGGGAGAGACAACAGTATACAGAAACAGGTGCCACTAGCCATCGTGATGATGTCCCGTCGTACAAAAAGGGACTATCAAGGCCCTTAAGAGAAAGTTGCCATCTGCTTCTGCGAATCTTTGAGAGGTCGTCGTCGACTTCGAATCTGGACTGTGGAGTGCATACAGAACGGTATTCCCCTACGTTTCACCAAAGGGCTGCCTATTTCATTGGACCCATGCGGTGTGGAGAAAGTGTCGGGCACTTCGACTTGCCGTGGCCTATGCCACAGATGCCACAGATGAAGCTTTCGAAGTTCTAAACGACTGTGCTACGGGTCGAGACATTCTCTCCGACCTGGCACCCAAGCGACTGGTCATGCGAAGTATCCGCACCACCAATGGTGTTGAGGGCTGGCATCATAAGCTGTGGGATGACTTTAACAAGCAGGAAATAATTATCGCCACAACTGCCTTGCTTTAGATCAGTCAGTTGAGTGAGATAGTGCAAATCGCAAGACCTGGCAGTTTTGTGTGTTTTATCTTACTCTAAAAAGTACAGAATTATTTATATCTAAAATAAAGAACACTTTCAGTAGATCAGTCAGTTAGCACAACTGGATAGGTAATGGTAGTGCAAATCGAAAGACGTGGGTTCGAACCCTAGTGGGTTTGTGTTTTTTATCTTGATATCAAAAGTAAAGAATTATTTATATCTAAAATAAAGAACACTTTAAGTAGATCAGTCAGTTAGCACAACTGGATAGGTGATGGTAGCGCAAACCGAAAGACGTGGGTTCGAACCCTAGTGGGTTTGTGTTTTTTATCTTACTATAAAAAGTAAAGAAATATTTATATCTAAAATAAAAACACTTTTAGTAGATCAGTCAGTTGAGTAAAGGTAGCGCAAATCGCCAGACCTGGGTCCGAACCCTAGCAGTTTTTTTTTATCTTACTATAAAAAGTAAAGAATTCTTTATAACTAAAATAAAGAACACTTTCAGTACATCAGTCAGTTAGCACAACTGGATAGGTGATGGTAGCGCAAACCAAAATACGTGGGTTCGAACCCTAGTGGGTTTGTGTTTTTTATCTACTATAAAAAGTAAAGAATTATCTATATCTAAAATAAAGAACACTTTCAGTAGATCAGTCAGTTAGCACAACTGGATAGGTGATGGTAGTGCAAATAGAAAGACGTGGGTTCGAACCCTAGTGGTTTGTGTTTTTTATCTTGCTATCAAAAGTAAAGAATTATTTAATCTAGAAAAAAAGAACACTTTCAGTAGATCAGTCAGTCAGCACAACTGGATAGGTGATGGTCTTTCGTGTCGCAAGACCCGTGTTCGAGGCCAGGTTGGATCAAACCAAGCATTATATTTCTTTTTAACTTAATAAGAAATAAAGTTGACATTATATAGTGGAAAAAAAGGAAAGGGAATTCGTGAGCAGTAACTTAGCGCAGAGGTGAAACAGCCAACTTGAAGAAAGCAGGTGAGAGGTTCGAATCCTGAGCAACAGAGCAACAGAGCAACAGAGCAACAGAGCAACAGAGCAACAGAGCAACAGAGCAACAGAGCAACAGAGCAACAGAGCAACAGAGCAACAGAGCAACAGAGCAACAGAGCAACAGAGCAACAGAGCAACAGAGCAACAGAGCAACAGAGCAACAGAGCAACAGAGCAACAGAGCAACAGAGCAACAGAGCAACAGAGCAACAGAGCAACAGAGCAACAGAGCAACAGAGCAACAGAGCAACAGAGCAACAGAGCAACAGAGCAACAGAGCAACAGAGCAAC